>JAJPUD010010359.1:0-23036 GCA_023553655.1 Myrmecobius fasciatus
GAAAAGAGAAAAAAGAAAAAAAAAGCCTTATCTTTTTACAAGCCAAGTCCTCTAATCTTAGTAATTCAGAGACAAATTATGCCACTAAGATGCATGACTATATAAATTTTAGGTAACATTAGGATTTAAGAATTTGCAGTCTTTAGGGTTTGAATCTACCCTCCTACATTTGCTGGAAGAAATCCAGATAGGAGTTTGTATCAAGGGTGTTTTCTATTACAGCTGTTTTTGTTTTAACTTTTTTTGTCATCCTCATGCTATGTTATCAACTTAAAACAACTGAAAACTAAGAAGTCAGTGCCAAATTTTGGTATGTTGTCTCATTGTTGTGATTCTCTTAGTTGAAATTAGTAATTGTGTCTGTAATTTGCTGTTTTACCCATTCATTCTTTAGGATGAGATTATTTAGATTCTAATTGCTTTTTGGTCTATTATCTCCTGACCTTATATTACATAAGATTTTTATTGCATCATGATCTAAAAAAATGCATTAACTATTTCTGTGTTTCTGCATATGATTTTGAGGATTTTTTGCCCTAACACATGGTCAATTTTTGTATAAGTTCCATGAACCACTGAGAAAAAGGTAAACTCCTTTCTTTCTCCATTTAATTTCCTCCAAAGACATATGATAGCAAACTTTTCTAACATTTTATTTACCTCCTTAACTTTTCTTAAAATTTATTTTGTGGTTTTATTCATCTAGTTCTGAGAGAGCAGGGTTGAGATCTCCCACTATTATAGTTTTGCTGTCTATTTCTTTTTGCATCTCTCAAAATTTCCTCTAGGAATTTCCATTCTATACCACTTAGTGCATATTGTTTAGTATTGATATTGCTTCATTATCTATGGTACCCTTTAGTAAGATATAGTTTCATTCCTTGTTTCTTTTAATTAAATCTATCTTTACTTTTATTTGATCTGAGGTTAAGATTTCTATCCCTGCCTTTTTTGTGTGTGTTCACCTGAAGCAAAATATATTCTCCTCCAGCTCTTTACCTTCACTCTGTATATATCATTATACTTTAAATGTGTTTCTTATAAACAACATATTGTTGGATTCTGGGTTTTAATCCAATCTGCTATCTACTTCTGCTTTATGGGAGAGTTCATCCCATTCATATTTGCAGTTAAAATAACTAATTCTCTATTTCCTGCCATCTTATTTACCTTAGATTATGCTTTTCTCTTTTCTATCAGCCTTCCCTCCTTCCCAGTATTTTGCTTTTGATAACCACCTCCCTCAAACAGTCCTCCCCCTTTTGAGCCCCTCCCCTTTTTGTGCCTTTCCCCTAATTCTTCTGTTTTCCCTTCAATTACTCTTTTACTTTCTTTCCCCCGATCCCTCCTACTTCCCTATAAGGTGAGACAAGTTTCTTTGTGATACAAAATATATCTAATATTCTTTCTTAGAGCCAAATCTGATTAGAGTAAGATTCACACAGTGCTCATTCCCTTCTCTTCTTTCCCTCAATTATAATAGGGTGTTTTGTTTTGCTTCTTTGTGAGATGTAATTTCCCTTATTTTACCTACTTTTTCCTCTTCTTCCAATATGATCCCTTTTCTACCTCTAAATTCCTTTTCATATTATTATAATAAGATCCAATTTTACCTGCATTCTCTAAGTATACCCATAACAGAAATGTAGTTCTCAAGAGTTTTTTTTTTTTCCTTTTTACCTTTTTCTGCATCTCATGAGTTCTCTGTTTACAAATCAAATCTTTTGTTCAGTTGTGGTGTTCTCATTAGAAATAAGTGAAATTCACCTATATCTTTGAATGTCTATCTTCTTTCCTGAAAGTTAATTCTTATTTAACTGGATAGCTTATTTTTGGCTGTAAACCCAGTTCCTTTGCTTTTCAGAATATCAGATTCCAGGCCCATAGATCCTTTAGGGTGGAAGCTGCTAGATCCTGGTTAATCCTACTTATGGTTCCTCGGCATTTAAATTGTTTCTTTCTGGCTGCTTGCAATACCTTTTCCTTGGTATAGTAGTTCTGAAATTTAGCCACAATATTCCTTGGGGACTTAGTTTTGGGGTCTCTTTTAGGAAGTAATTGGGGAATTCTTCCAATGGCTATTTTACCTTCTGATTCTAAAATATCAGGGCAGTTTTATGATTTCTTGTAAGATGATATCTAGGTTCTTTTTTTCATTATGGCTTTCAGGAAGCCATAAAATCCTTTAATTGTCTCTCCTAGATCTATTTTACAGGTCAGTTATTCTTCCTAGGAGATATTTCATATGTTCTTCTGTTTTTTTCATTTTTGTCTCACTGATTCTTGAAGTTTTATTGAATAATTCACTTTCATTTATTCAATTCTAATTTTCAGTGTATTATTTTCTTCAGTTATTTTTTAGCTCCTTATTCAATTGGCCAATTGAATTTTTTTGCTCATTGCATTCTTTTTCCATTTCACCAATTTTGCTTTTCAGTGAATTGGTGTCTTTTTCATATCTCTTTTGTGGGGCATTATGTCCTTCTTGCAATGATCTCATTTCATTTCCCCATTTTTCTTCTAATTCTCTTTTAAGAGCCTTTATGCAATCTTCAAAGAAAGTTTCGTGACATAGGGTCCAGTTTATGTCTCTATTTGGGGCTTTTTCTGGAGTTGCTTTACCTTTAGGGACTTCAGGATCTGACATCTATTCTCTCTTTCCATAAAAGTTCTTTATGGTGAGAATTCTTTTTGGTTTTTTATTCATTTTTTAAGGCTTGAGGTTTGTTCAAGGCAAAGGGGGGACAGCTGCTTTAATTTGTCCTGGGGCAATTCTGCTGTTTGATTGCTTTCAGGTGCTAGGCTGTTCTGCTGATTGATTGATTGATTTCCAGTTCTGAGCAGTTCTGCTGATTTATTGATTGCTTTATGGTGCTGTGTAATTGCAGCTAATTTGGGTGCTCTTCAGGGGCTCAGTAGTTCACAAAATACCCCCTCACAGAAGGCAGATCTGCCAAACCACCTGGTTATAATCAGAACAGATTGACCAAAGAGGCCATGGAAGAACCCCAGGTGTGTGGAAGCCAAGACCTCTGCTCCAGCTCCCTGCCCAAGTCTCCCTGAACTGTGGTCTTGGTTTGGCAGACTGTCCCTCTTCCCGATTGAAACAGACATGTTCTGAAGTTCTTCCAAGGTAACTTCTTCTAGAAATGTGTTGTACTCCAAATATTTGTGGATTTTTTTTTTTACTTCAAAACCAGTTTAGAAGCTGCATCTGTTGTTGATTTGAAAAGGTAGAAGTTACAGAAAGTCATGTCTGCTCTCCACCATCTTGGCTCCACTATTTGTTTTTAATAGCTAAAACTTTCCCCTTAGTAATGAAATGGGCTTTGAATATTCTGGTATGGAATTATATCTACTATCAAAAAAATTAAGGGAATTTTAATTTGAGAATTTCAAAAATATACTCTTTAACATAGAATCTGGAAAATTAGATCACACAGTATGTTAGTGGGTTACATGGTAAAGACAATTACATTTGAATATATTACAAGAAATGAGATAAAGCATTTAATAACTTCAAATATCGAATTCTGAACTCAAGAAATCTGTCTTGACATTCCTGTAATTTTTTTTATAATCAACAATGAATTTTTTTGCTGGAACATGCCTTTTGTAGTTCATTGACCCCATAAGTTCTTGCTATAATTAGGAGCACTTGTCCCCCTTAGCCCTCCCCAATTTTATTTTTCACTTATTTTGACCATGTTGAGTCAAAACCACACTCATGAATGCCAGATTTATTCTTTATTTCTGATGGAGTGTTTATACTAATGAGTGGCTAATGGCAATTAAATAATGAATTCAGAAAAAATAGCTCCTATTTCTATAGATTTTTAAAACATGTAAAATATATAGACAATATTATAATTATTTTTCAAATGAAGGAATTAAAACTGAGAATAAACTGGTCCACAATCGTAAAGCTAATACATTTTGGACACAGAAATAGAACTCAGATTTTCTGATTCCTTAAACTCTGGTCTTTTAAGTAAGATATAATATTACAACATTAAGGACAGTATGCAGTATTACACCGTCTTCAAGGAAAAGTAATTCCCATGGGAGATGTGTATAATAAAAGGCTCCATTTTATGTGGGTCTTTTGAAAATTACATACTTTCAAATCAATGACCATATTATTTTCCCCATTAATATTGAATGAAATGAGACCAATTCACCACATCCTCAAATAACATTGTATTCAGTTTCAGAACTTGGAAAGTTCCTATACCAGCTATGCAGTTCTTATTCATAGTCTAAGGAATTGGGGGAAAAAAACAAACCACCATAACAAATCAACAACTACTGACATCTGCTACTCTTTTTTTTAAAATAATAGCTTTTATCTTCAAAATACATGTAAAGATAGTTTTCAACATTCACTCCTGCAAAACCTTATGTTCCAAAATTTTCTCCCTCTTTCCCCCCTACTCTTTCCCCAGAGATAGTAAGTAATCCAATATATGTTAAACATATAAAATTTTTCCATACATATTTCCACAATTATCATGATGCACAAGAAAAATCAGATTAAAAAAGGAAAGAAAATTAGAAAGAAAAGAAAAAAACAACAACATATAAACATCAACAAAATGGTGAAAACATTATGTTGTGATCCACATTCAGTCCCCATAGTTCTTTTTCTGGATGCATTTGGCTTTCTTCATCACAAGTTTATTGAATTGGCATGAATTACCTCATTATTGAAAAGAACCAAGTCCATCACATTTGATCATCACACAATCTTGATGTTGCTGTGTAAATGCTTGACAACTGCAAGTCTTAACACATATGCCTGGTGACATAAATGCTTGCATGAATAGACTTGACAGAACTTTAATTTATAAAAAATTCCATTTATAAAGGTGTTCTTATTTTTCCTAATTAATAAATAAAAAAATATTTTACAAGAGTAAGGAACTTTCCCAGGCTCACACAGCTAGTGAGTGTCTCAGAGAAGATTCAAATTCAAGGTTTCTTTTTTTTTTTTAACTTCAACACTCTTCTCTATAGAACCACCCACTCAGAGACCCTGTCTTGTGCTTTGTAGCTTGCAAAATTCTTTCACATAAATTTTGTCTTATGATACCCACAGTGAGGTTCAAGGAAGATAGACTCACCTCTATTTTAGAAAAAACAACATTGGAGTTAAGTGAATTTAAGGCTCCCATACAGAAATCCAATCCAGCTTGTTTGGTTCCTAGTTTGTCTCTTTCTGTAGCAGAATTGAATTTCATATCCTATGACAACTCAAATCCCCTGCCTTTAGGAGATTACAGCTCATTAGCTGAGAGTGGTTTTTTTTTTTCCTAAAAAACTTTCATGGTTTTCAATTGTCAAGATTATTTAATGAAAGGAAACATGATAACACAATAAAATGGTAGTGTTTGCTGCCAGGAGAGTGGATAAATTGAATGATATTTAGGAAATCAGTGATATCACCTGGGTATACTACCTACTGTCACATGCTTTTGCAAGTGGTCTAGGAGAAATTCTGCAATTTAGTGACTACAGACTCTGGGAGCAGAACAGAGTTACCAATTCTGAAGCATGATGGCAGCAGCTGGGAAAAGGAATGACAAGAGTTTGCTGCAGGGGAAATTCAGCTAAACTGGCATGGGAGCTACTTTTTTAGATCAAAAGCAAGGTCCCCTATACCTCAAGTACAGCTGAGGAAGGCAGACGATCCCAGGTAGAGCAGTGAAAGCACATGGGAAAAATGAACTAAAGCAAAGTAAACACTTTGTAACAGCAAAACTTCCTTTGTTAATCATTGCAAGCTTATGTAAACTTGGGAAAGTTTGATTGAGTTCAAAGATGGAATAAGTATTTGTAAAAATACTTCACTCTACTTCCAAATTACTCCAATATCAAACACTGAGACACAAGCCCATTTAAACCAATATTTACTCGTATTTTCAAAGGAATAGAGTCAGTTTTGAATAATCTAAAATTTAACAAAGCTTGTTATTTTTGTTTTGCTTTGTTTTTATTTGTTTTGTTTTTTGCTGAGGCAATTGGGGCTCAGTGATTTGCCCATGGTCACACAGCTAGGAAGTGTTAAGTGTCTGAGACCAGATTTGAATTCACATTCTCCTGAATTCAGGGCTGGTGATCTATCCTCTGTGCCTGTTTTCTTTAAAAAAAAATTAGAAAGAAACTCCATCACTGAAGGGCCTGGGATGCATAGAAGGAAATTAGTGTTTAGAGGAAGAACAAATATATAAATATATGTGTGAAAAAATATAGTTATTTAACCACATAAACGGAACCATATAAAACTACATAAATTAAATAAAATTATGTAAAACAAATATAAAACAAAACAAGTAAGAGTATAAAACAGATAATAATGAGACAGCATGATAAAGGGCGGGATTTATTTGTGGTCAGAGCACCTGAATTCACATCCTGATTCTGTTCTTTCCCACCTGTTTAGTTTTGGATAAGCAACTTCATCTTTTTATACTTTGTTACCATAAATGTAAAATAAAAGGATTGACTATTGTCTATTAATATTCTTTTTAGCTCCTGATCAGCTCTCAAAGTGATCTTCCTGTAATTCAGATTCAACTTGTCAACAACCTTTAATGACTTACTATTACCTCCAAAGTCAAATATAATAATATAATGTACTGTAATATAATTATATTATTTAATAAATATAATATGCTATGCTCAGGCTTTTAAAACCTTCCATAATCTGATCCCTTACTACTTTTTCACTTTTCTTGCATTTTTTTATATGTCATGTAATCGACAATGCGGTGATACTGATGCTTTTTTACTATTCCTTTGTTCAGAATATCTCCTCTCTACAGACTGCATTTCTTCTGGCTGCTAACCCTAAACCCTAACCCCCTATACTTAGAAAGTTCTACATTGTTTCTACCTCCTGTATTCCTTCAAATTCCAGCAAAAATCTCAATTTCTCCAAGAGGCCTTTTGCAATCCATCTCTTAATGGTAGTGCCATCCCTTTGAGCTCATCTTCAGATTATCTTTCAGATTTCCTGTTTATACACAGTTTACACATTGTCTGAGTTCCTTGGGGATGGAGTATTTTGAGAGACCATTTTTACCTTCATTTCTACTCTCATCATTTCACACAGTGGCTACCACATCAAAGGTACTTTAAAAATGTTTTTTGATTAATGAAATCTATGATTTAATTGGAATGCCTTATCTGGACTCATGCTCTAAATATTGAAGTTCCCAGATAGTTGCTAACTATTTTGCCTTCTTCAGGATTCTGAAACTCAGGTCTGAATAATACACCCACTTTCTTTCATAGATGGATATCAACCACTTCTTAATGATTAAAGTGTTCTTGATTATATGTATATATATATATGTGTGTGTGTGTGTGTGTGTGTGTGTGTGTTTGTATATATGTATATGTGTATATATTTGTGTATATATGTGTATGTATCTGTATATATATATATATATATATATGTATATCAAGAGGAGTTTCTGTAAAGTATTCTATCCAAACCTAGATCTCATTCTTTTTTTTTCCCCATATGAGGTCACAGGAGAGAGAGTAGGCTCAAACTTAAAGTATAAAGTTATTTATTCAGGTTACAGAAAGAAACATAGGGAAGAGGAAATTTTACTACCATTCCAACTACAGGTCCTTTATTTTCTTTGGAAGACATCCTTATATTAGTATTTGTGGTTTGTTTGCTGTTAAGCAGGCTGTCCCATGTGTCTCTAAGGGTTCTGGTCCAGGATTGCGTCCACAGGACAGTCACTTCTTTAGTATATCCACTCTCTTCTATGGAACATTTAGGTGTGAGCCAGTGGACAGAGTATTGGGCCAGGAAGAAGGAAAACCAGAGTTCAAATTAGATCTCAGAGACTTACTAGCTGTAGCTGTGTGACCTTGGACAAACCACTTAATCTCTGTGTTAATTAACTGGAGAAGTAAATGGCAAACCACTCTAGTTATTTTTGCTAAAAAAAAAAAAAGTCCATAGACAGCATGGAACGTGAAACATGGGGTAATGAAGAATCAGACATGATTGAACAACAACAAACAACATTTTCTTCTAGCTCAGCAATAGCTCTATCATTAAATTTTGGCTTTGAAGACAATAAAAGAGTTTTCATGATTACATTGACTTTAAATTGTACTAATGAAACTAGACAAATTATGTTTATACATACTGTCAGGACTGTTTTATGTTAACGAATCTGCATATGGTGCATATAATCATAAGGTATTTTGGTTGTTTATTTTTATCACATATTTACAACAGAACTGGAAGCAAGCAACTTTAATGGTACTATAAGCCTATTTTAAATTTTATAGATGAGTAAATTGAGGCCCAGATAGTTAAGTAATATCCCCCAGGTCATACATGTAGTACTAGTATTCAAATCCAGGTCTTCTATTTCAAAATTCAGTGCTCTTTCCAAAGCAATGCTTTACCTAATAAGAAAATAACAACAATAACAGCATAATCAATAATAAAACTAATTTTTGCCTTCTTGCTCCTTTGGGCATTGATTGCCCAACCTGGTTGCCAAATCTGGATGCTAGGACATGAGGTATTCCAGCAAAGGGACACCAGGTGTTTCATTTTTTCTGATCTTTCCAAATTCACATAATTAAGGTCTCCAATTGCTTCACAGGAGAAGGAGAGGAAGGAAGAAATAAAACATAAAGGCAAAGGATTTTAACCCATTTCATAGGATTTCATGTTGACTTCAACACAGAAAAGGCCGAAGACCAGTTTGTCCTTTTTCCACAATATGCATCAATGAATCTAACTAGTGAAAGAGTCAAAACAAGAGAAATTCTGGAAGAAAAAAAATAAGATTATCTAATCAGGTTCTTTTTGAATGCCTCCCAAGCCATAATCTCCTTTCCAGCATGTAGTTTGCCATTCAGAACAAGTTAGAAAATGTCTATGATGTCGTGCTCTCTCTCCAGGGTGCTTCCACTCACTGCACGCCATCTATACTATTCCAGAATTGGGCTCCTTAGCCTCTCCTGTGTCTCTTGAGAAGACACTGTCAGAGATATTCTGTGAATCTGCCAATCTATATTAAACATATACAATGCCCAGAAGACCTTGGACTTCTTTTTAAGAATTATAGATAACTTTGATTAATTCAATGATCCATGACAGTTTCAAAAGTCTTGTGATGAAAATTACTATCTAATTCCAGAGAGAGAACTGAATACAGAATAAGTATATTTTCTTTTACTGTCCTTATATTCCTTTCCTTTTTTGCAATATAATTAAAATGAAAATAAGATTTGCATGACTTCACTTTTTTTAGTTTAATGTAATCAAAGTTGTCCATTTTGCCTTTCACAATGTTCTCTAATTCTTCTTTGGCTATTTTTTAATTGAATAATAATATGTCTTTATTTTCATATACTACAACTTATTCAATCATTCCTCAATTGATTCCCCAATCCCCAATTATTAATTTGCACCAAAAGAACTGTTATAGACACTTTTGTACTTGTGGGTTTTTTCCTCTCCTTTATGATTTCCTTGGCATACGTACTCAGTAATGGCACTGCTGGGTCAAAGGTATTCACAGTTTTATCTCTTTGAGCATAATTCCCAATTGTTCTCCAGAATGGTTGGATCATTTCACAATTCCACTAATAATGCATTAGTGTCCCATATCCTCTCCAACATTTGTCATTATCTTTTCCTGTCATCTTAGCCAATCTAAGAGGTGATATCTCAGAAATGTTTTAATTTGTATTTCTCTAATCAATATTGATTTAGAGCATTTTTCCTATGATTATAGATGGCTTTAATTTCATCATCTGAAAATTGTCTGTTCATATCCTTTGACCATTTATAAATTGGGAAATAATTTGTATTCTTATAAATTTGACCCAGTTCTTTATATATTTTGGAAATGAGACCTTTATCAGAAACATTGTAAATATTTTCCCAGCTTTGTACTCCCCTTTTAATCTTGTATCTGTTGGTTTTGTTTGTGCAAAATCCTTTTTAATTTAATGTAATCAGAGTTGCCCATTTTGCCTTTCATATTGTTGTTTAGTTCTTCTTTGGTCATAAATTCTTCCCTTCTCTAAAGATCTGGTAGGTAAATTATTCCTTGCTCTCCTAATTTGTTTATTTTATCATCCTTTATGCACAAATTATATACCCATTTTGACTTAATTTTGATATGGAATGTGAGATGTAAGTCTATGCCAAATTTTTGACATTATTTTTCAATTTTCCCAAAAAATTTTGTCAACTAGTGAGTTCTTATTCTAGAAGCTGGAGTTTGGGGCATTATCAACACTAAATTACTATAGGCCTTGATTATTGTATCATGTGTATCTAATCTATTCCACTAACCCTCCATTCCTTTTCTTAGCCAATACCAAATGGTTTTGCTAACTGCTACTTTATAATATAGTTCTAGGTTTGGTTCTGCTAATCCACTATCCTTTTTATTTTTTTTCTTAATTGCCTTGATATTCTTGACCTTTTGTTCTTTCAGATGAATTTTCTTATTTTTTTCCTAGTTCCATAAAATAATGTTTTGGCAGTTTGATTGGTAAGACACTGAACAAGTAGACCAATTAAGGCAGAATTATCAACTGTATTATATTAGCTCAGCTTACATAAAAGCAATTGATACTTTCCCTGTTGTTTATATCTGACTTTATTCATGTTAGCAGTGTTTTGTAATGGTGTTCATATAGTTCTTGGGTTTATCTTGGCAGATAGACCCCCCAGTAATTTATTTTATCTATAGTTACTTTAAATGAAATTTCTCTTTCCATTTCTTGCTGATTGGCTTTGTCAGTAATATATAGAAATGCTGATGATTTGTGTGGGTTTATTTATATCCTGTAACTTTGCTAGAGCTATGAATTTTTTTCTAGTATGTTTTTGGGTAATTTTCTTGGATTCTCTAGGTATATCATCATATCATCTGCAAAGAGTGATAGTTTTATTTGTTCACTGCATATTCTAATTCCTTTAATATCTTTTTCTTTTCTTATTGGTAAAGCCAACATATCTAGTACAATGCTGAATAATAGTGGTGATATTGGACATCTTTGTTTTACCCCTAATTTTATTGGCAATGCATCCAACTTCCCTCCATTACAAATAATGTTTGCTGTTGGTTTTAGTTAGATAATGCTTATTATTTTAAGGAAAGTTCCCTTTACTCCAATCTTATGTTAAATTTTCTAATGAGTTCAGGTTTGGTTAAAGAAAGTTTTGAAAATGTGCAAAATTATGAATGTCCATTTTTTTCCTTAAACCTTATGGATAATTTTGCTGGATATGATATTTTTGGCTTCAGGCCTAGTTCTTTTGATTACAGGTATATATAATTCCAGAACCTGCAGTCTTTTATTGTGGCTATTGATTAAGTCTTATACAATTCTAATTGCAGCTCTGATGCATTTAAATTGTTTTAATTTTTCTTTCTTGCAAAATTTTCTTTTTGACCTGAGAATTTTGAAATTTGGCAATAATATACCTATGTGTTTTCCACAAAAGATCTATGATGAATGATTGATCTTTTCCATTTCTACTTTTTCCTCTATTACTCTAGAAGAATTGCTTGCATTATTTGTCAAGATTTTTTTTTTGTTCACAGCTTTCAAGTTGTCTTATTCTTATATTATCTCTTCTTGATCAGTTGTCCAGGTCTGTTGTTTTTCTTACAAGATGTGTCACCTATGTTCTATTTTTATTCTTTATATTCTGTTATTTCTTGGACTTATAGCTTTACTGGCTTTCCCTTGCACAATTTTAATTTTCAAAGAATTATTTTCATTTTTAAGACTCTATCTCCTTTTCTAGTTGGCTAACTTTTTTTTTCATAATCTTTTTGTTTTCCTAGGATTTTTTTTTTGTTTTTGTTTGTTTGTTTGTTTTTCCCTAGTGTCTTTTATATGATTTTTAGATTCTTTTTTGAATTCTTCTATAAATTCTCTCTAGGCAGGGAGCTATTTATTTAACCTTACCCTTTGGCATAGAAGTTTATTTTTTAAATTTTTTTTTTACTTCAGTGTCTTTCTTTGAGGATGATCCTGGCCTTCTTTGTTCCATAGTAAGTTTCTGTGGTTAGGTTATTTCTTCTTCTTCTTCTTCTTCTTCTTCTTTTTTTTTTTTTTTTGCTTTTTTTGATGAGACAATTGGGGTTAACTGACTTGCCCAAGGTCACACAACTTGGACGTGTTAACTGTCTGAGGCCACATTTGAACTCAGGTCTTCCTGATTTCAGGGCTGGTGCTCTATCCACTGTGCCAGCTAGCTGCCCCAGGTTATTTCTTCTTTACCAATTATTATTGTTATATATTTTTAGAGAAGTATTAATGTAATCATCTCTAACCATGGATTGGAGAGTATCTCAATCTTCACTTTAGTTCTTCCCTCTGATATGAAACACCAAACCAAAAGCTCCACCCTCCTGCATACAGCTGTACCCCTGCCCCCTGCTTCTGCACTAACCAGGGATGGTAGTTCCTTCTTGCCTGGGCCGTATTTCTGCAGCACTGCTAGGTCTGCTGTTCCTAATTAGAAGAGGTTGTCTCTTCTTCCCAGTCCTGAGTCTATATCCTATCCTGAAGGTAAAAGTCTCTGTGCTTCCTGCTGAGCCTCTGGCCAAACTCAGTCAGCCCCAAGGGGCTGTTTCTACAGACCTAACCTGCAAATGTTTGTACTTCACAAAGATTAATCACCAGTCCAGGGTCTTTCTTCATATGTTCTTGGTTTGTCCCAGGGGGATCCCTGCTCTGCTTCAAGTTTTTTTTGATTTTTCACCAGTCTATGTTCGCCCTGAAGCATAAATTTGTTCTATTTGTGGGAGAAATCTGGAGAGCTTGAAATTTTACAACATACTCTGCCATTCCCCCAATATCCTCCCTCACAAAGCACTTTTATCAGATGAACCCTATATGGCAGATAGTGAACATCTAATTTATTCTCATTTTTCAGATAAAATATGTCAGACTTGTAGAGATTAATTTGTCTACAATTATGTAGCTAGTGTCAGCATCTAAGGAAATAGCACTGACTAAAAACAATGAGAGTTCCTACCTGTTGGCTTGGGTTTACTCACTGCTAAGATCCATTTCCTCTTTCCTAGATAATTCATGGTTTTTTTTTTTTTTTCTATCTTTGCTGGGGTTGTTTGTTTGTTGTTTTTCTCTGTATCTGATTTCTTTCCATTATTCTGAAGAATTTTAATTATCATTTAATACTCTTATGCTTCAAGATACTTTTAGAGGAAGAAGAGAATGAAATCCATTTCCTAGTTGAGGACTTGCTGCCTCTTTCTTAAGCTTTTGGCCATATTGTTGACTCCGTGGTTAAAAAAAAAAATCCGTTGTTTTGTTTCTTTGTTTGTTTGTTTGTTTGTTTTTTCTTTTCTTTCGTTATCACAATGCTTTCCAATTCCAGGGAACTCAATTTTTAAGTGCAGGGATTTTTAACCAACTGCAAAATGCATTTGTCACAAGCTCCCATGTATAACTTGATTAACATAATACTATAACTCGCGATGGTACTTACAAACTGCAATCAACAAAACACATTTTTTCCTCAGCAACAAGAAGCCAGAATGTAACTGATTATTACTTTCTTCTGGTTTCTTGATGCAACCAGACTTTCCTTTTCTTTCTCTTGATTCATGGAAACAACTTATAGACCTTCTTTACTTAAAAAAGTGGGGGGAATATACTCCTAATTATTACATGAAACATATGTTGGGCCAAAATAAGAAAAAAATATAGAACATTTATATTAGTTTTATGTCTTCATCTTCATTCTATATCTAGACAGTCAGAACTAGGTTTCAATTTCTCTTCAATTTTCTGACTGAAATCCCTCTTTTGTACCCAGGCCCAAATCTAACATTGATATTCCTTTATTTTTTTAATCTCTATTAACAGATTCTCCTGAACATTACTCCTTCCATTTTTAGAAAGAAGGAAAATCTAAACCCCGCCCTTCTTCCCTCTCTCTGGATCTTTTTAAGTGACACAAATCCCCCAGAGACTTGGGAAGACAGTTCATTCACAACTCAGAGGGAGTTTATATTCCTAATTTCAGATTTGGCTGCCTCGAATACTAACATATTCCAAGAACTATTTCGGTTAAAAAAAAGGCACACTCAGGTTTCTTTTGTGTTTTAGATATAATTTGACTATATTCCTATGTATTGCATATAATAATTCTGTAATAAAAATAGATATTTATATAATATTTGAAAGTTAAGAAAAGTATTTGTATACATTTCATTTAAATTGTGTAGGCACCCCATTTTGTAAATGGGGAGTAAAACAATGAGGCCCCTGAGAGGTTAAGTGACTTGCCTAAGGCCACACAGCTATGATGTACCAGAGGCAGGATTTGAACCCAGGTGTGCCTGACTTCAAAGCCTAATCACTCTCCACTACACCATAGTGCCTCTCAAAGAACAAGGGTGCCTTTTTATCCTTATAATACATACATATATATATATGTATATATATATATATATATATACATATATATATATGTATATACATGTATAGAGAGTTAAAAAAAAAACAAAAACAAAAACAAAAACCCAGCAACTATGTAGCAATTGTGTATCTTCTCTAGTCAATTGCATTGTACATAAGAATGCTCATAAGACATGAATCTGCTTCAAAATTTTCCAGTTCCCCTTCCTCTTTATGACATACAGTTTGGTACCATTAGAAAAAGAATAGATTTAAGGAGAAAGATCCGGTTTTAGGTATTCGCTTTGCCACTTATTGTTTAACATTGGAAAAGAATTTTATTTTATTTTTTAAAATGGAGGAGGATGTTTGTGGATTCCAGTCTAGTTAAAAGGTGGCCACAGTCTGCTTCTAATAAATTTACGAATATGTGCTGTAGGCACTATCCAGGTCCATCATGAAGAGAAGATTAAACCGTGTAACAGCACATCTCAGATTTCTTAAAGGAAGAGAGTCTGTTCTTCTTCTCTTCATTTGTTGTTGTATATATCCAGGATTCTCTTGGCAAGCCTGTACAGGTTCCCTGGCATTGATAAATATTGAAGTTTTAGGGAGTCTCCTGCTTTCTGAACAAAACCCAACAGAATTTCAGTAATTCAAAAGAGAAAAATTACCAACTTCCATTGGAGATGTGGGGGTATATAAGAATGGGTGCATAAGCTGCCATCTTTTGGCTGTATCTACTGGTTTTATTTTTATTTTTTATTTTCTTTGTTTTAAAGGAATGTTCACTAAAAAGGGGAAAGGAATGTGAAAACAAAAGAAAGAAACATCCCTTCAGCAATTAAAATAAAACATTATATATATGTATATATATATATATATATATGTGTGTGTGTATGTATATATCTACATATATCTTTTGCCATCTAGGGGAGAGGGTAAGGGGAAATAGGAGAAATTTGAAACACAGTTTTGCAAGGTTCAATGCTGAAAAATTATTCATGCATATGCTTTGAAAATAAAAAAAAAACTGAAAAAAATGGATATATATATATGTATATATATAGTGTGTGTGTGTGCATGTGTATGTGTGTGAATGTAGAAATTGGGACTGTCTGTTACATGAAAAAGTCTAATGCTATTCCCTCATGAGTTGCTGCTACTGTTGTTTTTAATTTTTCTTCCTTAAAAGTCATTGAATAATTATTAGGGCTTGGTTGATTCAAGAGACTAAAAATTCTGAGTGCCCAAAGTACAAATTAATGGTGGCCATTATTTGTGGCTAAAGAACACAATAGTTATAAGACCTTCATTTTTCTGTTTAGCTGGGACAAAGGTGGGCAATTCGGGAAAGAAAACTTTTTCCACTAAATTAACCCGAAGTGTCCTCAATACATGTCCTTGTTTAACATCCTCTTGCTATGACTAAGCAAATCTCTCTTTTTGCTAATAGTTAAATGACTTATCAGTGTCAAAATTTCTTCTGGGACTGAATATAAACTACCAGAGGACTGAACTGAGATAGCTTCAACCCACAATAAGCTATGTAATCCAGATGAAAAACATCAGAGAATTCAAACTGGGAAATGAACTTAATATCCTTCAGAAGTGAAATAGTTATATAAAGCCCTCCTGAGATAGCCTTGTGATGCATGCTGTTTGCAAATTTTTTCTTGTGCCTTTTTCTGGATTATTTGGGGTCAAAAGAGATAGTAATGCTAAACTCAAAAAAAAAGAAGCAAGTAGAGGAGAGGGAATTGAAGTGCTGTAAAACTTCCAGAGACGATACTTGTTAAATATTGCAACTTTTATAAAGCATCACATATGCTGTTGAGAGTGGTTTGCTAACTCATTTTCAGTGTATATCTTCTCATCAAGAAAAATATATGGAGGAGAGTAGATAGAATTAGTTTCCTGATAATTCTCCCAGCTAGCCTGCCAAATTAAAAAAAAATTACTAAATTTTATCTGGCAGGTATCCAAGTGTTAGTCTCTTTAAGGTGGATAAAGTTATGTCTTAATGATTTTACTAGCAATAAAATCTGACAATATGAACTGCATTGGGGATAGCTGTGGTAGCCTCCCTGGCCTTTTACTTTTAGTATTTCTTCTGTTAGAGGAAGCAGAGGTAGCCTGATGGTATAGTGAACAGGAATTTGAGCACTAAATCAACTTGTTTCCATTTATTAAAAAAAACAAAAAAACAAAAAAACTGAACCTTGTATCAATAATTGAGTTCAAATCCAACCTCAGATACTTCCTATCAGTGTGACTCCGAGCAAACCACATAAACTTTGTTTCTGTTTCTTCATCTATAAAATGGGGATAAATGGTATCACATAATTATCAGACCTTTTATGAGGATCAAATAAGACAATAATTATAAGGTGCTTAGCAGTACCTGTCATTGTATAATTGTTGCTTTCCTTATTTCCTACTACATAGACATTATTGTTTTGGAGACCTACAAGTATTGCAAGTACTGATTTTCAAAAAAGGCTGTGAGCAACTATCATATCAGTCAGAAAAATGACAAAAGAATGTAAGATAGAAGATAGGGGACTGGGAATTCAAGCTTTACCACAAATCTACTTAAGCTGCTTTAGAGATTAATATTATTTTTTTAAGTATTCAGTTTTCTTCAATGTATTCCCTTTACTCTAAATGCCTAAAAGTGGGTATTTGGGTGAAAATAGATGATGAAATTATTTGATAAATTATCATTTTTGAAAAATTAATTGATTTTCTTAGATCTAAATCTGGATTGCAATTACTAGGTACTTCATAGAGACTAGAATCTAGAAACTAGGAAACTTAATTTGAAAGCAGTAGTCCCATTTTAAGCAATGATTTTGGGCTCAGAATGATGTAATGCCCAGTAATATATATTCCATGAATAGGACAATATATTTCTCATATCTAGTCTTTGAGTGTTATATTGGCATTCAATGGAAAAATTGTGGTAAATGGTTTTTAATTCATCTGAGGTGCCAGTGTAATAACTTAAGAACAGGTAACCAGAGAATATAGATATTGAATTATCCAGGTTTCCTAAGGATCAGGGAAATATCAAATAAGGTAAAGATCAAATAAGTCAAAGATCTCTAAAGTATTCCCTGAGTTTTCATATCAAAAGGAGAAAATGATTGTCTTTAATATAAGCACTTATGCCAGAAATAAACATATGCTACAGGTTATGGCTTGATTTATTGTTTTGTTGGTTACTTAGCCATGAGAAAATGAAGGACACAAATAAACTTAAAAGCATGTCATATCCTAATATGGAAATATGTTTAAAATGCTGTACATATATAACATGTCAGGCTGCTAGCTGTCATAGGGACAGGGGGAGGTAAGGGAAGGAAAAAGAAAAAATTTGGAATGTAAAATTTTACAAAAATGAATGCTGAAAACTCTATTTACATGTAATTTGAAAAAAATAAAATACTATTGAGAAAAAAAACTACACAAGTTTTGAAGACCTCTGTGTAACAAGTAAATTGGTATAACTATATTGGGCAATATAATAATAAAAATGGAATTATAGAATGTTTTAAAGTTAATAGGAACATTTTGTAAATTGTATGTATTATCAAGGCAGCTAGGTGGCATAGTAGATAGATTAAAATACATAGGATTGCAAAAAACAAAAACAAAAACAAAAAAACAAACATGTGTCATGTCCTTTAATTTTTACCACAGAGTCAGGGGTTAAACAGTTACCAGCAAAACCCTGCATGGAAAGTCCCTTCTTTTTTACTCATCCTCCTATTGTGATACCACTTCATTATCAAATATTCTTCTTGCTCACTAACACATCTATGAATTACAGCATCAAAATATCAACATTCTGTAAGAAGACAAGATCAAGTCCAATCCCTTCTTTTTTACATATTAACATAATTGGGCTTAAGTGACAAAGTAATAAATGCATAACTGGGAGAGATATCAATCTTCTAATATTATAAACTTCTCCTATATCTTTGCCGATAAAACCCAAATGGATTCGTGAAAATTCAGACATGACTGAAATGACCAAAAAGCAATTTTACAGACTCGATAACTGAGGCATGGAGACTCAATGCCTTTTTTTTTAGGCCACTCAGATTGCCTGTGTTCACAAAGTATCCCATATTAGGACTTTCTTAACTTTTCATAAAATTAATTTATTTATGGATCATAATTGCCATTATCAAAAACATAGAATGAGAAGGTTATGAGAGCTCATGAACAATGGAAGATGAGAAGCTCTTTAAAGGAAAGATGAGTCTAATGAAAGAGATAAAAAAGGAGAAGATTCTAAACATAGTGATTATCTTGTGAAATAATCGCAGAGGTGGGGATGAGGCATACTATTTGGGAAATATTCATCTATTTTTTAATGAAGAATACACAATGGGAAATAATCATAGATAAAGGTAGAAAGGTATACTGAAGAGAGAGCATGGACAATCTTTAATTTCACAGGCATTAGTGCTGTCTCAAAATACAACATTACTTTCAGAACTATTGAATTTTCCCTAATTATAAGCCTTAACACAGTGCCGGAAAGACCAATTGTAGGGAATTCTATAGAAAAGAATCTTTCTTCAGGAATGTTTCTGATGCTCTAAGATTCAGGAATTTTCTGATCCCATATTGTGTTTTCCATTCCTAAATTCTTGGCATGACTGAGTTCATGTAAATGCTATAAAATGCCCCTGTAAGAACTGTGTGGGGTCAAAGTAGTATAAATGAAAATGCATTTCAAGGTTTTTTGGCCCATGTAGGTTATAGCCTAGTAGTTGTAAGCCTCTGAGAGCAAACACTTTGAAATACAGGAAAGGAGATAAGAAGGGTATGAGCTTAGAGGTATAGTTTTATGGCATTTAAAGTCAGTCAGCTTGTTGAAATGTTCTCGGTTTGCCATAGGCTACCTCATCTAATTTATTTTTCTATTTTCCCGCTATCTGTATTTTTTATACAATTGAAAAAAAAATTGTACAAGTATATAAAAAGTCAGGCAGAGATTTCACCTTTCTTAAAATAAAAATATATCACTTAAAAAAGTCAACCTAGCTGTTGACAAATTTATCTAAGGAATAGTAATGAATTTTACTAACTTACTGTGTGGAAAAATGTACATTTATTATCCACTCAGAATATTAACTTGAATATCTTAAGAATTCCAAGATTCAGATAAATCAATATCACTTTTATTACCTGCTTTACTTTGGGCAAATTATATACTTGCTGTGCATTAGTTTCTTTATCTAAGAAATGAAGGAATTGGATGAGATTTCTAAGGTGCCACATAATGATGTTGTGGTTCAAAATTTCAGAATCAAAACTCTGATAATTATAATAAACATACTAATATAATAAAGGCTGAGATTTTATATAAACTATAATTAAAATCACTATATCATAATAAAATCATAATAAAATGTAGATATTGTTTATTGACAACTGCACAGTTTTTTTTTCAGCTTAAAATGTGCTTTATATACTTTATTTCATTTGATTAAAGATCTGTAGAAGATCTCAGGCAAGTTATTTCACTGGGGTGATATTTTACCTGTTATTTTATCAAAAAATTATTAAATTAACTAGAAAATCTTTAAGATTCCTTATTTTCTTTATATTTTGTGCTAGAGTTCACAATAAGATTCTCTTTTTTGAGAATCATAAGGTAAGTTAATTTGCAGAAGTCCTTCCAAATTTATTTTTTGGCAAATTTTCCCCTTATTATTACTGAGAGGCAACTGGTGGCTCAGTGGATAGAGCACTGTTCCTGGAGTTAGGGGGAAATCTGAGTTTAATTCTAGTCTCAGACAATTCCTAGATGTGTGACCTTAGGCCAGTTACTCAAGCTTTAAGTCCCTGAAGAAATTGTTCTATTAGTTCCAATGGAGAAGGAAATGACAAAAAAAATCCAGTATTTTCACCAAGAAAACTCCAAGAGTTTGAAAAATACTGAAACAACTGAGCAACTATTTGTCACTATTTTTCATTCTTCCTTCCTTCCTTCCTTCCCTCCTTCATTTCTTCCTTCCTTTCTCCCTTCCTTTTCCTTCCTTTCTTTTCCTCCTCTTTCTTTGTCTTCTTCTCTACCTCCACTCCTCTCGTCTCCTCTCCTCTCTTCTCCTCTCCTCTCCTCTTCCTCCTCCTCCTCCTTGTTCTGCTTCTCTTCATCCTCTTTCTTCTCCTCTTTGTTCTCCTTTTCTTCTTCCTCTTCTTCTTTTTCTTTCTCTCCTTCTTTCTTCTTCATCTTCTCTCCTTCAGCAACACTGGTGAATTTCCAGAGCTCATATCATGATTTTGATGCCTATAGTTCTTGTCACCTATCTATCTGTTTGTTTCATTTCTGTCTCTCTGTTGGTGTCTATCTCTTTCTTTTTCTGTGTCTCTGTCTCTTTCTCCCTCCTTCCTTTTTCCTTTCTGTGCTGAGATGTTTCAGAATCTCCATTTAAAGGAGAGAGAGTGAGTGAACCAGCAACCTCTTCATCTGGATCCACTTTGAACATCTTCACCATATCCCCTTGCTAGGTATCTTCTTTCATCTGCCCAACTCCGAATCTTCTCAGTTTTCTTTTGTGTGTTATCTTTTCCCTTTAGGTTTTAAACTCCTTCAGGATCAGAGAATATATTTCTCACATTTCTATCTCTAGCACTCAGCATAGTGCATGGCCTATAGTAAACATTTATAAATGTTTATCAATTGAATGACCAATCTAAAATGGCTTTTATGGAGAGAAAGAAAGGCAGAACCCAGATGCTGAAGTACCTGTAGACAAAGTAAATCCAGAGGAAGTCATCAAGGGAGATATAACCTGGTCCCCTTTTCAAAAAGCCTTTCTGAAAGATTGCATAAAGAATCTCAAAAAAGAGCTGGATGATAAATGGGAAAATAAACTGAGTTAAGTGCAAGAAGGATATAATACCCTGCAAAAGAGATATGAAAAAGACACCAATTTATTGAAAAACAAAATTGGTGAATTGGAAATAGACAATAATGTACTGAAAAATAAAATTAGTGAAGTGAAAAAAGAGTGCAATGAACAAATTGGCCAGTTCCAAAAGGAGCTAAAAAAGGTAACTGAAGAAAATAACACTTTAAAAATAAGAATTGAACAAATGCAAGTGAATGACTCAATAAGACTTCAAGAATCAGTCAAAAAAAAGGAAAAAATAGAAGAAAATATGAATTATCTCCTAGGAAAAACAACTGACTTGGAAAATAGATCTAGGAGAGACAATCTAAGGAATATTGGACTTCCTGAAAGCCATGATGAAAAAAAGAATCTAAACACTACCTTCCAGGAAATCCTGAAAGAAAACTGCCCTGAGGTTGTAGAATCAGAAGGCAAAATCACCATTGAAAGAATTCACAGATCACCTCCTGAAAGAGACCCCAAAATTAAAACCCCAAGGAATATCGTGGCTAAATTTCAGGACTATCGCACCAAGGAAAAGATTCTGCTAGCAGCTAGAAAGAAACAATTCAAATACCAAGGATCAATAATTAGAATCACACACCACCTGTCAGCCTCCACATTGAAGGATTGAAGGGCCTGGAAGCAGATATTCCGAAGGGCAAAGGAACTTGGAGTACAGCCAAGAATAACCTATCCAGCTAGAATGAGCATTATTCTCCAGGGAAGAAGATGGTCATTTAATGATATAGGTGAATTTCACCTATTTCTAATGAAAAGACCAGATCTGAACAAAAAATTCAACCTCCAAACACAGAACTTAAGAGAAGCATAAAAAAAGGTAAAAAGGAAAGGACTCTTGAGAACTTTATTTTTACTATGGGGATACTTAAAAATTGGGGGTATAATTAGATATTACTTTGAAAATATAAAAAAGAAAACTAGAGGGGAAAAGGTTATCATACTGGGGAAAAGAGGGAAAATGTGGTAAAATAAGATTTAAAAAAAGGAGGTAAAAATAAGGTAAAATCTCATGAAGAGGCAAAGAAAGCCTAATATAATTGAGAGAAAGAAGGGAGGGAGATGAGCATTGTGGAAATCTTACTCTCATCAGATTGGGCTCTAAAAGTGCATATCAGACACTTGATTTCACAGAGAAACTTGTCTGGTGCTAGAGGGAAGTTGGAAGGAAAGGAGGAAAAGAAAGGGATAAACTAATAGAATAGAAAATAGAAGAATCAGGGGAAAGGAGTAAAAAAGGGGGAGGGGATGTAAAGGGTGGAAGATTGTTTGGGGGAGGGGGTCATCAAAAGCAAAGTACTGAGGAGGGGGCAAGGGAGAAAGGGGAAAGGAAAGGGAAAAAATATAACTTGGGTAAATAAGATGGCAGGAAATAAAGAATTAGTTATTCTAACTGTGAATGTGAATGGGATGAACTCTCCCATGAAGCTGAAGTGGATATCAGACTGGATTAAAAACCAGAACCCCACAATGTGTTGTCTACAAGAAACACATCTAAAGCATAGTGACACATATAGGATGAAAGTAAAAGGCTGGAGCAGAACCTCTTATGCTTCAGGTGAACAACAACAACAACAAAAAAGCAGGGATAGCAATCCTTATCTCAGATCAAGTAAAAGCCAAGATAGATCTAATCAAAAGAGATAAGGAAGGAAA
>JAJPUD010010359.1:28036-63157 GCA_023553655.1 Myrmecobius fasciatus
GGGGGCAAGGGAGAAAGGGGAAAGGAAAGGGAAAAAATATAACTTGGGTAAATAAGATGGCAGGAAATAAAGAATTAGTTATTCTAACTGTGAATGTGAATGGGATGAACTCTCCCATGAAGCTGAAGTGGATATCAGACTGGATTAAAAACCAGAACCCCACAATGTGTTGTCTACAAGAAACACATCTAAAGCATAGTGACACATATAGGATGAAAGTAAAAGGCTGGAGCAGAACCTCTTATGCTTCAGGTGAACAAAAACAACAACAAAAAAGCAGGGATAGCAATCCTTATCTCAGATCAAGTAAAAGCCAAGATAGATCTAATCAAAAGAGATAAGGAAGGAAATTATATTTTATTAAAGGGTACCATAGATAATATAGCAATATCAATACTAAATATGTATGCACCAAGTGCATTAGCATCCAAATACCTAGGGGAGAAATTAAGAGAGATGCAAGAAGAAATAGACAGCTAAACTAGACTAGTGGGGGATCTCAACCTTGCTCTCTCAGAATTAGATAAATCAAACCACAAAATAAATAAGAAAGAAATTAGGGAGATAAACCAATTGTTAGAAAAGTTAGGTATGATAGATCTATGGAGAAAATTGAATGGAGACAGTAGGGAGTTTACTTTTTTTCTCAGCAGTCCAAGGAACTTATACAAATTTGATCATGTGTTAGGGCATAAAACCCTCAAAATCAAATAAATAAAATGTTAAACAAGATATTAGCAATGAGATTACAGAAAATCATCCCCAGAATAGTACAGTATGACCAAGTAGGATTTATACCAGGAATACAGGGCTGGTTCAATATTAGGAAAACAATCAGCATAATCAATTATATTAATAACCAAACTAACAAAAACCATATGATTATCTCAATAGATGCAGAAAAAGCATTTGATAAAATCCAACACCCATTCCTATTAAAAACACTGGAGAGTATAGGAATAAATGGGCTCTTCCTTAAAATGATTAGTAGCATCTACTTAAAACTATCAGCAAGCATTGTATGTAATGGAGACAAACTAGAACCATTCCCAATAAGATCAGGAGTGAAACAAGGCTGCCCACTGTCACCATTACTATTTAATATTGTATTAGAAATGTTAGCTTTGGCAATAAGAGAAGAAAAAAGAGATAAAAGGAATTAGAGTAGGTAATGAAGAAACCAAATTATTACTCTTTGCAGATGACATGATGGTATACTTAGAGAACCCTAGAGACTTAACTAAAAAAACTACCAGAAACAATTCACAACTATAGCAAAGTTGCAGGATTCAAAATAAACCCACATAAATCATCAGCATTTTTATATATTACCAATAAAGTTCAGCCGCAAGTGATACAAAAAGAAATTCCATTCCAAATAACGGATGATAGTATAAAGTATTTGGGAATCTATTTGGCAAGGAAAAGTCAGAAACTATATGAACTAAACTACAAAACACTTTCCACACAAATAAAATCAGACCTAGTCAGTTGGAAAAACATTAAGTGCTCATGGGTAGGCCGAGCGAATATAATAAAAATCACAATGCTACCCAAACTAATCTACTTATTTAGTGCCATACCAATCAAGCTCCCAAGAAATTATTTTACAGATCTAGAAAAAATAATAGCAAAGTTCATTTGGAAGAACAAAAGGTCAAGAATTTCAAGGGAATTAATGAAAAAAAAAAAGGCAGATGATGGTGCCTTGCTGTACCAGATCTAAAACTATAGTATAAAGCAGAGGTCATCAAAACCATTTAGTACTGGCTGAGAAATAGAGCAGTCGATCAGTGGCATAGGATAGGATATCAGGACAATCTAGGTAATAACTTTAGAAATTTTGTGTCTGATAAAACCAAAGACCCCAGCTTTTGGGATAATTACTCACTATTTGGCAAAAACTGCTGGGAAAATTGGAAACTAGTGTGGAAGACATTAGGGCTTGACCCACACCTAACACCACATACCAAGATAAGATCTAAATGGGTTCATGATCTAGATATAAAGAGTGATATTGTAAGCAAATTAGAGGAACATAGTATAGTTTACCTCTCAGACCTGTGGAGATGGAATAAATTTATGTCCAAAGAAGATCTGGGACTCTTAATTGAACACAAGATATATAATTTTGATTATATTAAGTTAAAAAGTTTCTGTACCAATAAAATTAATGCATACAAGAATACGAGGGAAGCATCAAGCTGGGAAATCATCTTTAGATTTAATGGTTCTGATAAAGGCCTAATTTCTAAAATATATACAGAATTGTCTTATATATATGTGTATATATATATGTATATATATATATATGTGTGTATATATATATATATAAGGTTTCAAGCCCCTCTTCAATAGATAAATGGTCAAGGGATATGAACAGATAATTTTCAGATGATGAAATTAAAACTATAATCATATGAAAAGTTGCTCCAAATCACTATTGATCAGAGAAATGCAAATTAAGACAATCTTAGGTAGCACTACACACCTTTCAGATTGGCCAACATGACAGGAAAAATAACGATGAATGCTGGAGGGGATGTGGGAAAGCTGGGACTCTAATCCATTGTTGGTGGAACTGTGAACGGATCCAACCATTCTGGATAGCAATTTGGAGCTATGCTCAAAAAGTTATCAAACTGTGCATACCCTTTGACCCAGCAGTGTTTCTATTGGCCTATATTCCAAAGAGATCTTAGAGGAGGGAAAGGGACCCACATGTGCAAGAATGTTTGTGGCAGCCCTTTTTGTAGTGGCTAGAAACTGGAAACTGAAGGGATGCCCATCAATTGGAGAATGGCTGAATAAATTATGGTATATGAATGTCATGGAATATTATTGCTGTGTAAGAAACGACCAGCAGGACGATGTCAGTGATGCCTGGAGAGACTTGCATGAACTGATGCTGAGTGAAATGAGCAGAACCAGGGGATCATTATACATGGCAACAACAATATTATATGATGATCAACTCTGATGGACATGGCTCTATCCAACAAAGAATTGTTTCAAACCAGTTCCAATTATTCAGTGAAGAAAGCCATATACATCCAGAGAGAGCGATATGAAATGTGTACTACAACATAACATTTTCATGCTCTTTATTGATGTTTGCTTGCATTGTGTTTCCTTTCTCTGATTTTTTTTCTTGTAGATAGGATTTTTCTTGCACAACAACTTGCCAAGTATTTCAACATTATTAACATGTAGTGGACTTCCTGCCATCTAGGGGAGGGGAGGGGACTGGGGGTAAAATTTGGAACAGAAAGCTTTGTAAAGATCAATGCTGAGGAACTACCCATACATATGTTTTGCAAATAAAAAGCTTTAATTTAAAAAAATGAAAAGAAATTATGAATGATAAAATATTCTGAACTGATTTAGAGCATGTTATATAATGTATCTTACAACTAAAATGGAATATCAGTTCTTCACCACTGTAGCCATCTGTTCTTCTCTCCATTCATTTATTGGTTGACCATAATTTTCTAAATCAGCCATTGTGTTCAGAGCACTATGCTAGGCACCAAAAACAATGCAAAGTTTAAATATAGAAGTTCCATACTTGCATAAAGCTTATAGTTAGTGAAGTAAGTAGTGTAAAGATAACCATAAGATATAGTATTATATGTCAGCATTCCAGATAGTTGTAAATGCAATGTTATTTGATCTCCAAGGTGAAGACTCATTATCAGCCTTGGAAATCAAGAAATGTATCCAGAAATTGAATTTTAAATTCATGACTATTATACTAAAAAGGGAAGGAAAATGCTAGTTAATAAATATATCTTTTCAGTTGTGGGATAAAATAGTTGTTACTATGTGCTATTAGAGGGTAACTCCTGACTGCATCAACCTAAGTGGATTTTTCCACTGCAATTTAATACATATTTACTCTATAGTGAATGTAAAATTTGTACTACCATAAAACTAGGAAGACCTTTTATAGAATTTTAAATACAGAGGCTGTGTGTACTTTTGGTAAACTTTCCTATACAGTTTCTATAGATCATTTAAGGAGAAAAGCAAGGAAAATGTTTTTGCTACTTCATAATAATACCACTGAGGGTTTTCACAATGTCTTCCTTCTGAAGACCTCAAAGCATTTTCATACATATTATTGCCTTTGCTCTCGCTTTTTCACAAATTGAATCTTCATGTATCATTTTTCCCTCTGGGCATCACATATAAGGTTTTTCTGTCTTATTATTTTATGAGATGAGAAAAAAAGTCCTTTTTTTAGTTGTTTCACTTTTGAGGTTTCAGATTCTATTTCTTCTATCATTCAATTCTTTGCAGTTTGGGAAAAATTTCTCATAATATTGGTGATCATTGTATCCAATTTAATAAAAGAAGAACAACCCCCTAACTTAAAGAAAAGATTTTTTCAGTTCATATTTACATTTTAAAAGCTTTTTTTTGAAATAATGGACTCCCCATTGTTCCCAGAGCAATAGTCTCTGTTGTTTGGATTTCCAGCATAAAATTTCATTCTCTCTTCTCTTGATGCAATTTTTGTCTTGTTAAGTTCTTTTCCTAGTATGTCTGATATTTTCTTTTCAAAAGGTTGTCTTTTTACATCTTTTATCTCTACCTTTCTTTCATCATTTTCTCCATTCTCTTTCTTAGTAAAGGTCTATTAAATAGAAGCTTAGAACATCTTAAGGGTAAAGAAGTTGAGGAAGGAAAGTTGTCACTAAACACTGGCTTGGGATTTTAACTAAGGTAATTGGCACCCTGGAATGCTTGCAAAGGGGGGAGATTAACTAAATTGGAGATTTTTTAGACAGCAATTAGGTTATTTATCCAGTTTTTTCTCCTCTTCCCCACTGTAAATCACAGAGAACAAAATTCTTTTTCCTTTCTTTGCTATTTATAAATCAACAAAATAACTGATCTTTATAATGAAGGAATGCTAATTAAGTGGAGTCACTTGTATAATCTTCATCAAACTTTCCCACCATGCAAAAGTGTAAATTTGGTTTAATTAAATGCCATAAACCATTATTAAGCACCTACTATATTTCAGGCCTTAAATGGGCTAAGTATTAATAATACAAGGCAAAATGGATGAAACTCCTACTCTCGGAAACTTATGTAAATTCCTTTAGGGGAGGAGAACATCAAAGTTCACATGAGGTAATGGGGAATGGAGGGAAAATTAGCAACTGGCAGAGAATCTGGGTCAGTTTCCAAAGGAATCAACAGTTTAGCTGAGCTTTCAATGATACTTATAATTCTATGAAATTGAGATGAGTAGAAAATGAGTCCCAAGATAGGACTCATACAAAAGCATGGAGTTGAGAAACAGGGTATCATATATATGGAAAAGTAAGGCCAATGATTGAAACATAGTTTACTTGAAGTTGGTCAGTCAACATGTTTATTGAGTGCTTGCTGTGTTCAATGTAGTATATAAAACATAAATGAGAAGGAACAGTCCCTGTTCTCAATGGACTAACATTTGTGTGTGTGTGTGTGTGTGTGTGTGTGTGTGTGTGTGTGTGTGTGATGGGGGAAGGAGCTGGAGGAATAAAATATAAACAATTATGGGCATATAAAATTTAGATAATTAAGAAAGAAAGCAATAGTGGGAGGGCAGAGGCCAGGCAAAGATCAGTGAAAGCCAAGTAATGTAAAAGCCCAGAATGATAGACTGAAATCAGAATGTGTAGGGTTTTAAAAGACAAACAGAAATTTCATTTTCACTTCTCTCAAAGGAGGATCCTGTCTCTTCTCTATCACTGACACCATTAGTACAAGTCCTCATCACCATACACCTGCACTATACTCCATTGGTTGTTCTGCCTCAACTCTCCTCAGTTTAAGGGATTTTCCATTCAGCTGCCAAAGTGATTTTTCTAAAGTATAAGTCCAATCATGTAACCCCTCACTACTCATTAATCTCCAGGGATTTTTTTTACTTGTAGGATCAAATACAAAATCCTCTGATGTTTAAAGTTATTCATAACCTAACCCCATCCTACCTTTCAGTCTTCTTCCACCTTAACCTGCCACACAGATTCACTTTGATTGCAGGACTCTGGGACTCTTTTATTTTATGTTCAATGAATAAGGCATGTCATCTCTTGACTCCAGACATTTTTTTTTCTGACTATCTTTGATTATTAGAGTACTCTTCCTCTTCATCTCTGTGTATGGGCTTCCGTGTATTCCTTCATGTTACAACTAAAATCTTCTCTCCTATAGACAGACTTTCTCCCAGTCTCTAAATTCTAGTGCCTTCCCTCATTTAGTAATTTCCTCTTTTGCTATATATAGCTTGTTTGTACATATTTGTTTGCTTCTTGTCTCCTTCATTAAATTGTGAGCCTGTGTGGTTAGACAATGACTATTTTTTTGTTACTTTTTTAAAAATCTCCAATGTTAGCAGTGTTACCAAAGTGCCTGATACACAAGAGGTACTTAATATATGCTTATTAGGTGAAGAATTTGTATTTTCTACTATTTCTTTTTCTAGATCTAGTAAGGAGGCATTTTTTTCTATTTTCTTTTTTCTCTTTTTAATCAATATTTAATATCAGGAATATTAATTAGCAGATGAAGTAAAGAGAAGAGAGGCTATCATTAGGAAGATCAACGGGGAACCTATAGGAAAGAGATAAAGGGATTGTGAATTAGGGGGATAATAATGAGTGGAGAGAAAAACTATGGCAGTAGAATTGGCAGCACTTGGCAATTGATGTATGAAAGATGGGGTATTCTAGTAAATGTTTAACAACCTGCTCTCCAGAAAAAAATCTACACATAATACATTTTTAAATGAGCATTATTAACATTTTTCCTACTTCAGTTTCCTAAATATAGGCAATCAAATAAAAATAATTAAGCACTGTTTTGTAACATTTATCTGTTTTCAGGATATAAATGCCCACAGTAAAAATAAATAACAGGAATTTAAACTAGCTTCAGGAATAAAAAGTTGAAGGTTATTTTTAAGTTGTCAATTTAGGTAAATGGAAAGGTGATACTGCTCTCAACAGGAATGGAGAAATTGGGCTATAGGGAACATATCTGAGAAAAAATTAGAGTTCCATTATGTCTTTTTGAGTAGGAGATAAATATATGACAGTGTTGTACCACAGTTTCCCTGTCTCAGTTTCCCTCAGTTGCCGTATCAGTCTCGCTCAGTTGCTGTTTTAGTCTCCCTTAATTGCTGTCCCAGAATAGCAATCCCCACTTCCTCACCTTCAGAAATAATTGAACTCACATTCCAAAGGAGTTATGAAACCTCCAGGTGGCCAACCTCGACATCCCCCTTATCTGTATGACCCAGACTTAACTGTCTCAGTTTCTCCAGTACACTTCACTCCCTACCTGAATTTATACCTTTAGCACTCTTCTTCCCCTCACTTCCTACATGTCAGAATTGAATTGATAGTTTTTTTTGAACCCCTCATATTTCTCAGCTGTTCCCATGTTCTTTGTCTCCCTGAACTATAGAACCTATATAATGTTTGAATTCCATTGATGGGGCTGCTGAATACTTTGTATTATTTAGTCGGCTGACATGGCTGTCAGTCTAATTCTCTGGCCTGGACTGCGTGCTTTGAGACATGAGTCCCAGCAGTCCTGATCCATAGCTATGGATTCTGAACTCTCAATTAACATCAATAAAGCATTACCTAATTTCCACTGTGTGATATGCCTCAGTTTATCCCTGAACATTACAAGAGGCAGTTGGAGAGATCCATAGGTACCCAAATGCACTTTAGGCCTGGAGTTCAGTGACAGGTTGGATATCAACACATCAAACTGATGGAAAATATTCAGATCACTGAGAAGGAATGACTAGTACAGAGATCAAGGAGCATTTAAGAGCATATATAGTAGGTAAAGTAAGTGGTATAATTCTGCAAAATAAACTGAGAATGAAGATCCAAATAGATAAGAGGAAATCCAGAAAGAAGTACTCATGAAATTAGAATGGAATGTTTTTCTAGGAAGTGGTGCTAATTATTTTTTAATAATAGTTTTTTTTTATTTCCAAAATATATGCAAAGGTAGTTTTCAATATTCACCCTTGCAAAATCTTTTGCTCCAAATTTTTCTCCCTTCCTTCCTCCCTTCTCTTAGACAGCAAATAATCTAATATATGATAAACATGCATAATTCTTCAATATATATTTCCATAACTATCATGCTGCACAAAAAAATCAGATCAAAAAGGGGGGCAAAGAAAAAAGAAAACAAAAAGCAAGCAAACAACAATAAAAAATATGAAAATACTATGTTGTGATGCACAACATAAGTCTCTTTCTGGATGCAGATGGCTCTGTCCAGCACAAGTCTATTGTAACTGGCCTGAATCACCTCATTGTTGAGAAGAGCCACCTCCATCGCAGTTGATCACCATATAATATTGTTGCTGTGTACAATGTTCTCTTTTCATTTCACTCAGCATCAGTTCATGTGCGACTCTCCAGGCCTCTCTGAAATCATCCTGCTGATCATTTCTTATAGAACAACAATATTCCATAACATTCATATACTATGATTTATTCAGGCATTCCCCAATAGATGGTCATTGTTTCAAATGATGTAGAGAGTTCAGAAAGAATAGGCACTAAAACACAAATATCATAATTGGTGATTGTCTGATGAATCATAAACCAAATTGCAAAGGTTTGAAATGTGAATCTGAAATAAAACTATTTGTGACATAGATTATTATGAACAAAAAATTAGGTTCATATAGCAAGACAGTGCTTTGGAAGAGTCAAATAAAAATAAGAAATATAATTGTCATACATTTTGTGACCATAAAAAGATTTTCCCATTTTAGTGAATCTCATTAATAATAATTTTAAAAGGGAATTAATTATTAAGAAATGAAGGCAAAATAATTTCTGCCCTCAGATTTTACATTCTAACAGAGAAAACAAAATTAATATACATAGATATATAAGACATGAAGTAGGATCAAATTAACTTTAAAAAGGTAAGTACTAGTAATTGAAAGGCATGCTCCAGCACATGGCACTTGAACTGTCTTTTAAAAAAAGTGTTTATTGATAACTTTTATTTGGTTTGATCTTGTTTTATCATAATTTTCCCCCGAATCCCTCCTCTTTCTTCCTCCCAGGGAGCCATTTCATATAAAAATAATATTTCAATACAATAATTTTTATCTTCAGTTATTTTATTTTAGGCAATCTTATTCCCACCAGCTCTTCCCCAATAAGTTACAAGTATACCTCCTACTGCTTATTACCATTTTCCTTAGCTCTGAGGTTTTGATTTATTAGTTCTTCCTTTAGTTCTTCCTTTAATTCTATTTTCTACTTAATTTAATTATTTCTCTTGTTCCTTTCTCTGTCATGTAAGTAAGAAAAAAGTCCTCTTCCTATCTTGACCTGCAACTTTTTTCTTTCTTAGTTTAAAATTTTTATTTTCTGTTTTTTAATCAATATTTTTCATATATTATTTCCCCAATACATTTAAAGCTATTTTTATATTTATTTCAAAATACTGAGTTCTTGATTCTCTCCTTTCTTCCCACCCCAGCCTCTATTAAGAAGGCACATGTGAAATTATGCAAAATATTCCATAAAAATCATGTTGTGAAAGAAAACAGATTCTCTCCAACTACTCCACAAAATCAATCTCAAGAAAAATTAAGTTTAAAAAAGAAAGAGAAAGAGTGTGGGTTTCAATCTGTATCCAGAGCCAATCAGTTATTTTTTTTTGAATATGGATAGAATTTTTCGTCATAAATTTTTCAGAGTTGTCATGGATGAATGTACTACTGAGAATAGCAAAGCCACTTGAAGTTGGACATCCCAGAAATTGCTATTATTTTATATACAATACATTTCACATTGCTAGAGTTGATGGAAAACTTTCTAAGTTTTTTTGAGAGCATCCTGCTCACCATTTCTCACAGAACAATAATTTTCCATCATAGCCCCATACCACAATTTATCAATAGTTGGGCATCCTATCAGTTTCCAATTGTTTTTCCCTTAGAACAAACCTGTTATAAATATTTTTGTGCATTCAGTTCCTTTTACTTTTTAAAAAACTACTTGTGGCAATCATGCCTAGTAGTGGTATTGTTAAGTCAAAGGATATACATAATTTAATAGCCCATTGTTTATAGTTCATATATTTTGATCATTTATCAATTGGGGCATACCTCTTATATTTTTATATTTTTTTTATAAATTTGACTCAGTTCAAAAATGAGGCCTTATCAGAGAAACTTGCTTCAGAATTTTTTTTTTACAATTACTGTTGCTAACTACATTTTCTTCATTTATTCTATTCTCTCTTTCCTTTTGCTCTATCCCTACTCAAAATTGTTTTCTACTGACCACTTCCTTCCCTCAATATGTGCTTTCTTCTATCACCATCCCTTTTTCCCAAATACCATTCCCCTTCTACTTTCCTGCAGGATAAGAAAGATTTCTATACCCATATTGAGTGTGTATATTATTTTCTCTGTGAGCCATTTCTGATGAGAGCAAGGTTTACTTATTTCCCCTCTCCTTCCTCTCTTCCCTTCCAGTACAAATGCTTTTTCTTGTCTCTTTATCCCACTTCTTCCTTTTCCTTTTTCCTAGTAGATTCCTCTCTTACCCCTTAATTTCATTTTTTAAAAGATATTATCCCTTTCAAATTCAATTCACATCTGGGTCCTTTGTCTCTCTATATTGCTTCTAACTGCCCTAATAATGAGAGAGTCCTAATTAGTTACAAAATTGTTCTCTCCTGTAGAAATGTAAACAAACACACCTTATTAAATCCCTTAAGATATCACTTTTCTGATTACTTCCTTATATTTCTCCTGAGTCTTGTATTTGAAAATCAAATTTTCTATTTAGCTCTGGTCTTTTCATCATTAATGTTTGAAAATTCTCTAATTCATTTGATTTCTACTTTTTCCTCTGAAGGAGTATATTCAGTTTCGCAATCCTAGCTCTATTGCTATCCAGAATATCATATGCTAAGCGCTTCACTTTAATGTAGAAACTGCTAAATCATGTGTTATCTTTTCTGTCGTTCCACTATATTTGAATTGTTTCTTTCAAGATACTTGCTATATTTTCCCTTTCATCTGAGAATTCTGGAATTTGGCTTTTTTTTGAGTTTTCTTTTTCAGTTTTTCTTGAGTTTTGGGATCTCTTTCAGGATGTGATTGGTGGATTCTTTCCATTTCTATTTTACCCTCTGGTTCTAAAATATCAGAAGAGTTTTTCTTTTTTTTTTCCTTTTCGCTTTTTGCTGAGGCAACTGGGGTTAAGTGACTTGCCCAGGGTCACACAGCTAGGCAATGTTAAGTGTCTGAGATCAGATTTGAACTCAGGTCCTCCTGACTTCAGGGTTGGTGCTCTATCCACTGCACCACCTAGCTGCCCCACAGAAGAGTTTTTCTTGATACTTTCTTGAAAGATGACATCAAGGCTATTTTTTTATTATGAATTTCAGGTAGACCAATAATTTTTAATTTGTCTCTCCTGGATCTATTTTCCAGGTCAATTGTTTTTCCAATTGTTTTCCACGAGATTTTTTGCATATTTTTCATTATTTTTGTTTTGCTTTATTGTGTCTTAATTTCTCCTAAAATCATTACCTTCCATTTGCTCAAATTCAATTTTTAAGGAATAATTTTCCTTGGGTACCTTTTGTACCTCTCTTCCCATTTGGTCAATTTTGCTTTTTAAAGCATTCTTATCCTCATTAGCTTTTTGTATTTTTGTTTGCACCACTTTCAATTCTTTCCCTAATTTTTCCTCTCTCTTTCTTGATGTTCAAAATCACTTTTGATCTTGTTCATGGGTTGTGCCCAATACTTATTTTTCTTGGAGGCTTTGGATGTAGGAGTTTTGACTTTGTTATCATTTTCAAGTATGTGTTTTGATCTTCCTTGACATCCTTAGTAAGTTTCTATTGTCAGAATGATAGTATTATAACATAAATATCTGTTGTGTAAGGATTGTTTTATTCTTCATTTATTCACTGACTAGCACATTGTACCTAGCAATCTGGCATAAATAGTAAGCATTTAAATACTTCTTGACAGCAGTATGCTAATAAATGTTTAACAAGTGGTTGTCAAAAAAAGTATGTATAATAGATTTTTAAGTTTAATCTTCATTACTTTTTCTCCATCACTTTCTGAAGTTTATACAATTAACAGAACAACAAGGCTTGATTAACCCTTTTTGTAGCATTTGTCAATTTCTAAGTTATCAATAATAACTAAAAAAATTAGGAAGCAGTTCCCACTAGTCAACCACTATCTTGCTCGTTCACAAAGATTTAAAAAGAGGAAAAAGCAAGTTTCAGCAAATAAATGAACAAATCAACCAAGACATCATTACATGAACTCATATTCTTCAATTTTGCAAAGGAAGGCTAGTCAGTTTTACATCTTCTTCCCAGCTTGGTCACTGTAATCTCACAGGATATAGTTTCATTTTACTTATTTTTTTCTTTTATAGTTCCTTATGATATTCATTGTGTATATTATTTTCATGATTGTTTTTAATCCTAGCATCAGTTTATGTCTTCCTATAATGTAACCACGATCCCCTAATTCTTATTTCTAATATTCCTTCATATTGAAACTTTCCAGAAAAAGTGTCTAAGAATGAATTATATAACTTTTTTTTCACAATCTATCACTTCCAATGCAGTAACTCTACCTTGAAAGCTGACACAATCATATAAGAAGTAAGTTTATTCAGCAGACCTTACTGACAGTGAAGATAACTGCCTGTCTCTAGTAAAATTTTAGGGGCACAAAGGAGCACTAAACACTTAAAATTTTCTTCCTCAATCACCACTCTTCTCTGATTTAAAAAATTTCTAAGACAGGACTTCCTGTCATCTTGGTTATAATTTCATGACAATATTAATGAGATCTATTGCATATTGGACTTGGGCTATTTTTGAAATATAGATAGATAGATACGTAGATACATAGACATATATATATACATATATATGTATATATTTCCTTGACTACCAAGTCATTCAAACATCCCTGGGAGGGACATTTAAGCTGCTACTGGTCACTTCCACATGAGAGTTAATAAATACATCAGAGAACTAATTTTGAAGCTTTTAGAGATTTTGGTTTTTATTAAGGCTTAGTGATAAAGGAGAAAGGTGAAACTATGAACATGTACTAGATGCCTGAAGGGGAGAAGTTAAAGAATGCAGAGTTGAAGATCTAGAAAAGATTACTATTTTTCTAGGGCTTGCCCTGTATGCAATGACAAATTACATTTGCCCTCTCCTCTATGGCTTATTTTTGGGGATGACATCCAGTCTTTTAAATTTTTCTAGCTACAATTTGTGGCTTAACCCTCAATTTGCTATGCTAGTAACTCACCCTGGGAGAGTAAGGCTGAAGAAGAAGCCTAATTACTATAGAGAGTTGTTCAATAGATAGTAAATGGGTCTCATGAAAATGCTATTCAGTAACTTTAAAGAAAAGCTTAATGACCTGCTAACCTTGGAAGAAGGCTCAATGGTCCCCACGGGGGGAAATGTTCAGAGAGAGACTGAAAGCTAGTGCATCATAACTGGTTCCAAACTGAAACGAATCAGTACAAAGCAAGTGGTTTTTGAATGATGTCAGATTGCTATCCCTGGGATAGCTTCCAGGGTGCAATGCAGTAATTCAGAAAATGCTGTCCTAGTACAAATAGTGCACTCTCACCTTCATGTAGAAGCTGCCTGCTTTTCTTCATCTCTGGAAACTGTGTAGGTGAAAATGTGAAATCTCAAATAAAAATAAGCCATTAGGCAGAGTTGAATAAAATCTGATTTTTTAAAGACAACTCACCCGCTGACTTTTTAAAGGATTCCAACCACTCTAGAGGTACCTAATAATGAGAGTAGGGCATTTTCAGGAAAAAATAGATGCTGAGTTCTCCCTGTGCAGGTAAGAGTAATATTCATAAATGGGAACAAGCAAGTTCCCTGCTAAATTGAAAAGGGGCCTAGAAACAGAAGACCTGGAATCAAGGACAGTCTCTTATCCTTTGTAGCTGTATTGTCTTGGGGATACCACAAATCACTGATACGGTGGAAAAAAAGCATTAACTGTAAAAAGAGGCTTTGGGAAAAATCTAGTCTTCTTGTATTTATCACCTAAACAACCCTGGACAAATTATGGATTTGTTTCCTTATTTGTAGACTGAAAATATTGGACCAGATGATTTTTGAGGTTTATTCCTGCTCTAGATACTATGAACTAGGTAGAAAAATTATGGAATTGAATGGGCTAAAGATGGATGATGGTGATTAAAATGGAAGCAGGGTCAAAACCAAGAGTAGCAACAAAAGCCCAGATGGGGTTATCAACAGTCTCCGGTTCCTGCTGGGATAGTTTGGCCTCTGACAACTAATTGGTTGTTGAACAAGAAAACTCCTATCTCAATTTGTCATACCCAGCTGGTGTTTTCATGCCCAGCCATAGGCTTCTGGCCCCATCCTACTGTTTCTTCTGAAATCTCTTTAACTGGAGAATTCCTGCTGACCTTGTTCTCCATGGCAACAGCTGAGGCCACATAGCATTGGACAATATCTCTTATCAGACAAAGTGAAGTGGCAACCAGTCAATCATTTGACTAATTTCATAAATGTGCACAGTGCAAAAGAATTAATCAATATCCATGGCACTTTTTGTTTTTTATTTTCCAGTTTGTATCCATTGAACAAAATGTCAAGCATCTACTTTTTTTTGTATTGCTAAGAATACGATAATCAGTTATAAGGTATCTTTTTCTTTGAAATAATTATCTCTCATTTTTGTTTTTATTGGAAGACTCAATTTTTACATATTCTTTATTTCATTTTAGCAAAGTCTAATGAAAATAAAGTAACTTTCTCTCACTTGAGAGATGGGGCTTAATTCAAGAATAAGAATTCCAGAAATATTATGTATCTCTGTATGTAGATATGTATTTATGTACATATACACACACATATATATCCATATATATTTATAGGTGCATATAAACATGTGTGTTTTGTATATATATATATATGTGTGTGTGTGTGTGTGTATGTGTGTCAGTTTGTATATGTGTTTGTGTGCATATATATATATTGGAGAGAAGGAAGAGTCAATCCTGAAAACAAATGACCAAAGAATAATAAATATTAAGAAACTGCTATTAATTCTGAAAACATCAAACAGCTCATGTAGGTTATTATACCACAGTTAACTCTGAAAAATAAAATAAAATAAAAACAAAGAACTAACAGCAGTTATAAGCAAAAAGCTTTCTTTATTCCATTTATTCCATTAGAGGAGGAAAGCTAGACTGTGCTGGTGACTCCTCCAGGAGGAAACCTGCTTTGGGAAGGTCAAAATTTGATGCATATAGCAATGGTAATGCAGTGAGCTGTGGCCCTGACAATGGGGGAAACAGCAACAAAGGGACAACTTTGACTCCCAGGATTCTTAACTGGAACATGGTTTCTGCACGTGTTTATCCAAGTTTAGGGACTACCTGAGCCTGATGTGAAACAATTCTGAGATTTTGCTGTGGCAAGTATCATCCAGAGCATGAGCTCAAAGGATTATTGTTATTCAAAGCTCAGGGCACAGTTTGCTTTCTGGGTCTCCACTGGGGAAGATAAGATATCTCCTAATTGCTTAATAGTAAAAACTAATTAAATACATAAAAAGAGAAGAGTCATCTTGGCTTGAGAATACTGATTACATACACACATATGTATATCTACACATGCAATAACATGTACATATATAGATATATATATATGTATATGTTTGAAAAAAAAAAACATCTTTAGAGGTAATGTGCCTTTTTCAGGATAAAAAGGACTCAAGTCCTCCTGACTCCAAATCTAGCATTCTATTCACTACATCTACCTTTGTGTCCTTACCATTTATCATAGTGTCTCTGTCTTTCACTCTTCTCTTTAAATTCCAGAAGTTCTGGAAGAGAGGTATGGGGGGTGATGAGATATTCTTTCAGTAAGAGAGGAATTACTTTTCTGTTTTGCTTTTTTTTAGTTTTAACTTCTCATTCTCTCTTTTTATGTAATAGTATTTTATTTTTTCTACTTACATGTAAAGACGATTTCCAAAATTCACTTTTGTAAAATTTTTAATTCCAATTGGTTTTCTCCCACCCTTCCTTCCCTTCTCCTTCCCGAAGACAGCAAGTAATCTAAAATAGGTTTTACATGTACAATCATTTTAAACATATTTCCATATTAATCACATTGTGAAAGAAAAGTCAAAACAAATAGGGAAAGCCATGGAAAAGAAACAAAAGATGAAAACAGTATGCTTCAAGCCACATTCAGTCTCCATGTTTTTTTCTGTGAAAGCAGATGGCAATGTCCATTCCAAGTCTTCTGGAATTGTCATGGATCTCTGTATTGCTGAGAAGAGCTAAGTCTGTCATAGTTTTTACTGTGTTTTTACTGCGTACAATATTTTCCTGGTTCTGTTCAATTCCCTCAGCTTCAGTACATGTAAGATTTTCTAGGCTTTTCTGAAATCAGCCTGCTCTTTATTTCTTATAGAATAATAGTATTCCTTTATATTCAAATACCCCACAATATTTAGTCATTCCCCAACTGATGAGCGTTCACTCAATTTCCAATTCCTTGCCACAGATGTGTCTTTCTTCCACCAGGCCTACCAGGCAAAACTCTATCTGGTATATGGTTGCTTCCTAATTTTTTTTTTCTTTCCTTTGATACTAGATTTTGTGATATCTCAAAAGGGGGTTAGAGTCTTTCCCTTTCCAGACAACTAAGGAATATGGAATTGGCTACCAGAACAATTGTCAGGGAAACAACTTCAGCCTAAATGGTAGAGTTACCAAATCATTCATTGAAAGAGGAACTATGGGAAGACTTACCTTTATTTTAAATTAGCTAAGAAGCCAATTACTACTATTACAAAAGTTCTATAGAAAGTTGAATATTAGTTTTTCAAATGATTACAATTATTCTGATTTTCTACTACTTACCATTCCACTTCCTATGTGGGAATTAAATCATCTGTTCCATACCTGGTTCATGTTTGTTTCTATACTTTTTAAACTTCCTCCCTCCTTACTTCTTCTCTCCATATACTCCATATACATATATTTGTTTTTACATCAACTACATTTTCAAATATGTGCCTCCATACTTATCTCAGAGAGTCATCGTAAACAACAAAAATGATGATAATGAGGTTGATAAAAATAACAATAATAATAATTACAATATTAAAATGGGGAAATCAGTTTAACAAAATTAACAATCATTTCAAAATCACTTCCCATCTTTGACAATGTCCTCATTTCAGAATCTACTACTTTGGCACAAAAGTGTTTTATCTTATCTCTATTTTGTGGTTAAATTTGTTTAAATTTCATAGAATTCTGTTATAAATTATTAATTGTTCTATTTGGATTCATATAGTCATTGCATATAGTACTTTACTTTTTTTAAAACTTCATTTTGCTACAATTCATGCAATTCTTTCCAAGCTTTTCCATGTACATTATTTCTTATAGCATTTTTGTATCACTACTACATTCATGAAGAATTGTTTAGTCACTCCCTAATTAAGAAGAATCTATTTATTTCTAGATTTATTTCTGCTGCTTTAAAAATTGTTGCTATAAATAAGAATATGTTATGAGTCAATATAAAATTCCAAAATATTTCATGTTCACATATCATTACACATACTAGTAGTTACTTGAATTTGCATAAATACTGTGATGCTATTTTTGTTTTAGATGTCTTTCAAGAGTTTATTGCTTTCTATCAGGCAAAAATAATGACTAAAGGTTTAGGTCCACAGGAAATGTGTCCCCCCAAAAACACCATCTTTATTTATTTCCCTTTTATGAAGTTTGTATCTTAGTTTGATATTCCTTCTTAATGACAAATTATTTTGCCATTCAAAGTCATAACAATCGGAAATTGCAGAGATGAGGGGCATTTTGTATTTTTAGTACATAAGCTCTATCCTAAACATGAATCTGCACTCCACTAAAATCCACGTAATATAAAGTCCAGTTTGGAGATAGGGATAAGGACTAGACTTATAAATTTATTGGCAGAAGATATTCCTTTGTAAGAAAACTACCTCTCAATCTACTCAGTGGTTTCTATTCCACTTACAGCTGTAGAGTATTGCCTGATAGGTTAAGTGACTTTTCTAGGTCACATGATATTTGTCAAAAGTAAAACTTTAGAGTATTTTGGCTTCAAGACAAATTCTCCAATATTTATATTTTGAAATAAATATTTTACAAAAGGCAATATTATTTTCTCTTATGAGATAACTCTAAGTTATAAGCACAAATCCTACTGATATTTTAATTATTTTTTAATTACAAGTAATTGTTTACTTTCTTGCCTAAACCCTTCCCCACTGGTAAAATATAACAAAACCCATAAAATATTGATATATAAGCAAGAAAAATTCCCACATTGGCTATGTCCAAAACCATGTGGTTTTGTATATATAATCCATTACTTTTATTTAAGGAGGAAGATAGCATCAGTCCTTTGCAATTATGCTTAGTCCTTTTATTGTCTAAACAAATTGTGTTATTTATATGTAATGGGACTATTGTATCATAAGAAAGGGATTAAGTACATAATCATATTAAATTTTTCTATTTAAAATATGTAAAATAACAGCAGTGGTACAGTGGATAGAGTGCCAGTCCTGGATCCAAGAAGACCTCTTGAGTTCAAATTCAATTTCAGACACTTAGTAGCTGCATTATCCTGAGCAAGTAATGTGACCTAATTTGCTTCAGTTTCCTCACCTGTAAAATGAGATAAAGAAGGAAATGAAAAAACATTCCAATATCTTTGCCAAGAAAACCCCAAATGGAGTCCCAGAGTCAAACACAACTGAAATAAGTGAACAATGACAACTATGAAGAAAAAAATTCTATTTAAAGAGAAAATTTCCATTCCATAACTGAAAACTTCAGTTATTCAGGGATACCACAGAGTTTCTAGTCTTCTAGGAAATTAGTTGGTTCTGGCCAGTTTTTGAACAGCTTTTACTTTCCTGGACTTCTATGCAGGAATATTGATTAGGAAAAGGATAGGAAGTCTATAGCCTAACCCTTGGCTGTAGAAAAGTTGATTCTCTAGTCTTTTTTGCCATTTGCTCAGAGAAAACAAAGGGAAAGTGGTCTGGATCTGGATGTCCCAAATTCCTCACTTTGACTTCACTTTAATTTTTTTCTGCAAATCATAATTAGTTTTCTGAGGTGAAGGAGAATGTTACTTCTAGCTGCCCTTTTCTATCTCTTCCTTTCACTTCTAGAAGTTCACAAAAAGATAGAGATGCACAAACAATGCATAACACATTTTTATAGATCATAACAAAAACACATTCTAGTGGGTGAGAATCCAGTCATTAGCCTCATTGACTAGGAACCAAATAGAAGAGTTCCCTGCATTCTCTCAACATGATTCCAAGATACATGCCTAGAGCCATAAGAAATACATTTAAGGCGTGTCATATCTATGGTATATAATCTCATCAGGTTGTTACAGAGGATTCATATAAATTGTTCTGGAACTCCTTTAACATGTCCTCTTCATAAAAAATTTAGCTATCCTTCAAGGCTTAACCCATCTCTGCTTTAGGTGCTTCAACCTATAGTGATTATTTCTTTCTCTAACCTTGTAGGATGGTTAAGTAATCAGTCAATAAACCTTTATTAACTGCCTGCTCTATGCTAGGCACCGTGCTGTGTTGTTTGAAATTTGATCATTTGTTCCTTATCAACAATATATCGTATTTCTGGTTCAGATAATTATGTGCATTTGTATTTGTTGTTTCCACATCTAAATTGGAAACTCAGTGTAGGGAATATGTATTACATTTCTTTTCACTGTTACAGGGCATATATTGCTATACCTAAAATTGGCTTAATAAATATTTGTGGGAAGAACTGAAATTAGTTTGGTTTCTTGTGTCCAGCATTAATTTAAGAGTTGATAAAATTGCATTAATATAACCTATGACTAAATGAATTGTCTGTTTTCCTCCTGTATCTATAAACATTAATTGTTACCAGTATATATCTAAATATATAAATATATATATTTACAAGTCCTATTCTATTGCTGTCCATGCTATAATGGTAATTTAGGATTGCTTAATATTCATGTCAATGATATAGAAGAGCTTTTGGTTTTACCAAAACTAAAGTATGTGAGTAAATCCCTGCCAATTATTAGAATAGGAATGGTATGATTAGATATAAGCATAAAATATATAATTATGGTAGTAGCATGACAAATAGGTTAATTTCTCATATAAGTAGACTTTCAAAAGTTTTTTTTTATTTGTTTTATTTTATTTTGTTTTATTTTTAGAAGACCTTGGAAGAGCTCTACCATGGGGTAATGAGGACTTGAACTTTAGACTTTGGGTATGGCAACGATCATATAGAGAAAAAGAGAGATGAAAAACTCATTGATTTGATGATTAAATGGAAATGAGAAAAAGAGAAAAATCAATGATATCATCTAGATTCTAGATCAGGAATACAAAGTGAACGATGGTGTATAGACAGAATTAGAAAGAAATATGGACAAAATTTAGAGGTAAAGAGAAAGATGTTGGATGTTAGACATCAGTGATTTTAAGAACCAACTAATGAAGCCTCAGAAAATGACTGCTAATTGAGATGACAATGACACAGTATTAGAAAAAGAAAGGATCAGATGATGCCAAATATAATGATTCCAAACTTATCTAAAATCAATAAAATTGTTTTCTACTATATAACCTTTGTACACTGGCAAACAAATTGCTAAAACTCCCAAAAGAAACAAATTGCATGTATTTTGACAGGATTCTCATAAATAAAGGCAAACAACATAAAGAAATTTTGTCCAAATGAAAGAACAGTTCACATATACTTCTCAGAGACAAATATAAGAGTTAAAGTAATTGATTCAAAACAGGTCAAATAAAGCAGTAAAAAAAAAGAAACTCCTCCTACTACTCATAATAGGAAGAGGTAAACATAATATCTTAGGGATTATTCCTATTTAAAGTATCCTCTACTTGTACATCCTTCAAACTCAAAATAACAAACACTAAGGTCATTAACTTTGCTTCTAAATTTTATCCACATTCTAATAGCCTATTTATCTATGATGCTATCATTCATTGTCTCCCTTGTAGAAAACCTCTAGATTTATCATTGACTCCTCTCTTTCCCCCATCCCTCATATCAACAAGTCCTATTGAATCCAATTCCGCAACAACTCTCATCTCACACATCTCTTTTTGGTCATTGTCAAAGTACATTCTCTCATTGCTATTTGTCACAGATATTTTTATAAAAATTAGTATGTACATAAATATGATCACACTTTTCTTCCAAAAAACTTTAGTGACTCCTTGTTTCTTCTTAATTAAAAGACTTTCTTTCTTGGGCATGATATTTTCTACACTTAACACCAAATTAACTTTCTATGTTTATGTCATTACGTCTCCATATGGAAAGAGGAATAATTGTAGAGTTTTGTTTTTGTTTTTCCAATTGTAGCATTGAGAGATTTTTTGGGAGGGGAGTGAGATACATGTTGGGTGGAGGTAACTGCCAATCATATATGGAATCAGAAAAAAGGCAGTTTGTCACTCATATCTTTACTTTTAGAGGGGCTAAGAGGAAAGGCATTGTCTGGCACAGATATATCAAGGACTTCATTGGTTAACAAAGTCCTAGAATGGAAAAGGATAGTTTTAAGAATATTTCTTCATTAATTAAATAAAGTGAGTTTCAGCTCATTACTGAAGCAAGTTTATGAAGTCCCATAAAACACATAAATGAAAAAGCAGGTAGTCAGGTCACAAGGATTCTGAATGATAACAATAGGAAAATATGAGTTTGATATAGCTTGATATAAACTACTTAAAGGTAGAGAGGGAGAATATTAGTATAACAATTCTAGTCAAATATAAAAACATTTACTGAGTATCAATAGTGTGCTTAACATGGGGTGGTTAGAAGGTACAGTGGGTAAAGCACTGGGCTTGAACCATAAAGACTAATCTTCATGACTATAAATCTACCTCAGAACTGGGTGACCCTGGACAAGTCAATTAGTTCCTCATCTGTAAAATGAGTTGGGTAAGGAAATAACTAACCACTCCATCATCTCTACCAAGAAAACCTCAAACAGGGCCATAGAAAACCAGATGTTCCTGGAAGCATGACTAATGAATAACTTGATGTGCCTAAAACTACATTAATGGACAGGAATACAATGACATAAATAATATATAATAAACAAAGTAATAAAGTACTAAGTTCTAGCCCTCAGGAGTTTATATTCTATTATAAGCAGTATGATTTAATAGATTGAGTGATAGAATTATAGTTAGGAAAACTTGGAAGTGAATCCTACTTAGAGCATTTCTTACTATGTTACTTTTGACAGTTTGTTTCTTAGACTATTGCATCCAACAAGATAATGTATGGAAGGTGCCTAGTACACCTTAAATTAAGAATAATGTCATTATTTTATCAAACCTAATTCTAAGGCAAATTTATAAGTCATGGAAATATTATAGTCTTAAATGATGAAGAAATCCTATTTACTGATGAAACTACAGATCTATTTAAGTAAGGAAGAAATTTGTATGAGTTAAAGTTTTTTTTTTCCCCATATGCTTTCTTTGTTATCAGGAATAAAAATTAGTTCCTAGAACAGATTCAAGGGCAAATAATCATAATTTTATGAGAAATTCAATCACTATGATGATGGATTCATTTCATTGTTTCAATTTACCAAGCATTTAAGATGTACAAGTAAATCCATTCAATTATCGTTTTTTTGCTATTTTTATTTGTTTCTATCATTTTGTGAGATGATCAAATAGGAATGAATAAAAAGTTGATATATACTACAAATAAGGCAAAAATAATGTATCACCTAGTTATACATGATGAATTCATGCAATTTGAGCCAGATGAACTATATTTTTTGTTTATAAAATAACTAGAAGATGTGATTAAAAAGATATTATTAATGATATTGAATTAGCATAAAAATGAGAGTGGTGTTAGAAGATTGGAAAAAGGAAATGTTCTGAATGTATTTTTTAGATAAGATAGAAAATACAACTTATAGACAATTGTATTCGATTTCCACTACTAAGAAAATTCTAGATGGAATAATTAAAGATATAGTTGGCAAACATTTAGAAAATAAGTAGAGCTTATGACAGAATAAATTTATCTCTTTTTTGACAGGAACACTAAAGTGATAGAGAATGAGACCATGTGGACTTAACCTGCCTAAATTTTAGGTCAATATTTGATGAAGTAGCTCTTATAATTTTCTTGTGGAGAGATGGTAGATTAATCCTGTGGATAAAAGGGTAATATACTTAAATGGATTCAAAACTGGTTGAATTACAAGACTCAAATACTATTCATTGATGAACTAACATTTATCATGTAGCAATTCTCGAATGACGTAACCCAGGCATTTGTGTTTGCCTGTATATTACTTAACACCATTATCAATAATTTGGATTAAGGTACATATTCAATTTTCAGATAACAGAATTCAGAACGTGCAATGTTTGACAGAGTTAGCCAGGCAGACAACAAGCAATTATTAAGCATTTACTATTTACTAGAAATTATACTATATACTGGGAATAAAAATACAAATAAAAAGGGCAGCTACTGTCCTTGAAAAAAGGAGATGGGGAAAATTTTAAATGAGGGAAAGAAATGTACTTAATTAGGGGTGAAATACAGAGGAAAAATCCCAGACCGAGAATGATGAAGCATAACTATCCTGAGTCCATTACCAAAATAGAGATCTAGGAAGAAACTCATGCATAGTAGCAGGAGACCAATATGATGGAAACAAGTCCTAGGGTAAGACTGTAATGAAGTACAAAGATGAAGTACAGAAACATATCAAAGGCAGCAACAAAGGATGACCAGTCTAGCAGTCCCCCAAATGGGGGCTCCTAAAAGAACTCAACAATGGGATGAGTCAATATCTAAAAGGATTGAACTGAATATGTCATATGAAGGAAAGATTAAACTTGTTCTATTAGTCTCCAGAGAGCAGAAGAAGGCAGCAGTTGCAAAAAGATAAATTTAGACTTATTTGAGAATAAAAATAATAAAAAAATTCCAAATTGTTATATATCTATCCAAACATTTAATAGGTTGTTCAAGATGTACCAGGTTCTTCCTCCTTGGTGTTTAAAATGGACATTTCCCCCTTATGTTACATTAATTAAGGTATTTTGCATTTTTGTAGGTAATACTCAATTTCTTTTTAATAAAAATTTTTCATAGTATGTAATTATGTGTATTACACTGTGATAATTTTACTTGTTTCTCAATTATGATTTTGCTTTAAATATTTACAAGAGTTCTTTCTAGTGATTTACCTGACATAAGAAAGGATTTTAATGTTTGACATATCAAAAAAGCTCTACATCACATCCTAAGGCTATGTAAAAATATCGATTTTTGACATTAAGCTGACATATCGCACCCCTCAGTGTAATAAACAGGCAAATGCTACTACTCATTTCTTCTGCTTTTGACAATATGGAATGACTTTTTTTTATCCTCCCCTCAGTAGTACAATAAACATTTATTTACATCAGACCTTGTCTCCTAATAATGAAATATTTGTTATAGACTAGCATATGGTATAACTTATGTGTTTAATTGCTTCTTAGTAGTTAATTTAAGGTGTTTTTGGCTAGCATATTTTTCTAGCTTTCTTAAATAGCTTTGCTGTTTAAGGAATATTAAATTTCAAAATACTATGATCATAAAAAATCAGCAGTCATTCTTTCCCTTTTCAATAAAAAAAGTATCTTTCCTTATATTGTCCTAGAAATGATCATCAGTTTATTTGTTTTTTTTTTATGGTACTTTGCATAAGAAGGTGAATTTTGAACCAGAATACATTCTCTCAGATTCAATCCAGGACTAAAATCTCATGATTTGAGATATTCTATGCTATTGCTTATTTTTAAGCTTCTCAGTAAGATAGTTCATCTTTATCAAATGTAAATCCTATCTATAATAGTTTAAAAGCATTTCCTCAAGATTATTAACTTCTAAGAAGTATCTTTTATTTGAAAAGGCCTAACACTTTTTCAGACTAAATGGTCCTACCTAGCATTTTTCTTAATATGTCTTACTTTACAAACTATAATCATTCACATTATTCTCTTCTGAAAATGCTGCAATTCCCAGCATTCTTCTTAAACTTTATATCCCAGAAGTAAGCAGAGCTTTTGACCAGAGCTCAGTATAGTAGTTTAACAAAGCTACTGAGAAATTTTAATGCTATTTCTTGGTTGAGTATTTCCCACTTCAACTCTTTTTTTTCCTCCATTCTCCTATGGTGACTCAAAATTTTCTTACAGATTAATTATGATTTACTGTACTTCAGTGAAATTCAAATAATAATATTGCATGACTTCATTAAAATGCATATTTTTCTGTAACTGTCTGTCATGTGAAATAAAATTGAAGAAAAGAGGAAAACATATCTCAGGAGGAAATGTTTTAACATCTTATAACAACAGATATTATTTATGAATAACAGAATAAAATTGCATTCTTAGACACTAATATATATTGAATTATTTGTGTTTGCAGTACATATTGTAGTTGGGAAAAATAGTAATTCAGAAGTTTAATCATGAATCTTCCACCCTTGGTATAATTTTATATCACCAGAGGCTCAATTATATGATAGATTGTCTTGTAAAATATTTTGGATTGCTCCTATAAGCAATGTTTTATAATATTCTCTGAGGACAGTAATATAAGGTTCACAGACCTGATTACACTGATTCTTTCACAATAAGCTATGTTTTTAATGCATTTTAAATCAGAACCTCTAGTTGTGTTTCTATTAGAAACTGAAAACTGCCTTTTGTGGTTCTCTTTATAGCTAGCCATAGTATATTTTGCTAATACTTTTCTGATTACAACCTGTTGCAATGTTTTATAAATCAAAAACAGTGCAAATCCTATAAATAGAAAATATGTAAATAACAAGCATCCCTGATCTTTTAACCTTTCAAAGTAAAAAACACACTGATTTAAGTTTTTCTTACGTGAAATTCAGAATTTGGGGCATATATTTAGAATATGCTTTGAGGTAATGAGAAGTGAACACATTGACAATATTTTTACAATGATCTTTGAATATGAATGAAGAAAAATGGTACTCAAATATGTGGATTTTCATAGCCTAGCAATAGAATTATTTTAAAATATAAAATTTCAAGAAAAAAATATCATTTTAATAATAGTTATAAGAACAGAAAGTGTTCTATTAATCAAACTTACATTGTTTTATAATATTAAACTACTCATATATTGGGGAAAAACTTTGATTTTTTAAAAAATTACTTCAAAGTCTTTATTTTTTTCTTGGCCTTTACTATTTCCATTATTGATATAATGGTTCTTCATTAATTTATATTTATATCTAAAGATACATCTCTTTAAGCTGATCAATCGCAGAAGAATTGCTTATCTCTCCTAGTAGTCAGAATGTCAACACTGAATGTTTCTTTCACCAATGAAATTGTAATTCCAGGCTCTCCTTTTCACCTTTTCCTCATGCCTCCTTCACCAAAGAAAAAGTTGCTAATATTATGAAGACTTTCCAAAACTGACTGAAAATTTATAGTAGCAAGGCAGCTAGATAGCACAGTGGATAGAGCACCAGCCCTGAAGCCAGGAAGACATGCGTTCAAATCTGGTCTCAAACACTTAACACTTCCTAGCTGTGTGATCCTGGGCAAGTTATTTAACTCCAATTGCCTCAGCAAAACAAAACAAAACAAAAAAAAAGTTTAGTGGCACTTAGCATATGAACAGATTTTGAGTTAAAAGATCTGAAGAACTGTGAAAGTGCCAGTTTCTAATCAAATCCTAAGTTCTTCTAGACATATATTCTGTTTCTGACAGATGCCAAGTAAATTGACATGATCTCCTTTGACATATTTACATCCCGCTTTTCATTAGAAAATGAGATACCAAAACAAATATTAATTTATCTCATCTTTGAAAAAAATTCCTTCTTTAAGCCTTTTCCACCTTTTTTTTTCAGCTCACCAGTTCTAAAATGCTGCTGTGCACTGTGCTGAATGCTTTTATCTATTCTAACAGTAGCATGCTCATGCTTAAAAAACACTCTTCAGCACCTCACAAGATCTGCTGAATCAAGTCCTACTGATTTTTTATCCATGTCATTATTTATTTGGGAGATTTCAACCTCATCTTTTTATTTTAATTTTTCACCTCTTCAATTTCTAGAATTTCTGTTCTCCAGTTTCTTCAATTGTTCTCATCTTGACCTTTCCTAATTGCATTAATTCTCTTTTGAAATGCACTGACTAAAATTGGATGTCGCAGCCATCTAGATCCAGACCACAGTGGTAATCTGTGTAGACAATATAATACAATATGTTTAAAGGGTTTTGCTTTTATATTATCCTTTCTGATGACAGCCTTCATTAATATTGACTAGGTCAGCTTTAGCCATACATTAAGGCGATTTTAATTCTGCTATCTCAGTGTAATCCACAAATGTACCATCTCAATGTTCAAAATTATTACTTTATCTAACCAGAAACTATTGGCTTCCTAACTCTCTGCTTTTCCTTAACAAACCCTACTATTTGTTTATCTAAGAACTACTTATCCCTTCACTCTTTGGTTCTCTCCTAAGCTTATACTCCTTCACAAGACATTCTCTACTTTTTACTCTACTGACAGCTCTATCCACCAGTTCAACTCTACTCTTGAGAAAAGTTGTCTGACAAAACTCAATCTTAGGTAACTCCTGCTGTCTGAACCTTTCACTTCTACAAATATCTAACAAATTACTTTCTCTGAAGCTATTAATTATATCTTAGTTGCCAAATACAATGTGCCTTTATTCTATCCTCATTCTCCTTGTCTTTTCTGAAGCCCCTGACATGATTGATTACACTCTTACCTGATTCTATCTTTTCTATAGGTACAGCTGCCTAGTTCTTGTTTTACCCACCTGACTTCTACTTCTCTTTCTCTTTTGATGGATATTTTGTTCCAGATAATGTCCCTTAACCAAAATTGTCCTGAGGGTTCTGTCTTGAACCTTCTTCTCTTCTCCCTCTATACTACTTCACTAAGTGGTCTCATCAAGTCTCATGGAATTAATTATGATTTGTGTACTGATAATTCCCAGATCTTCCTATCCTGTCTCCAGTTTCTGACTTACAATTTTGCATCTCCAACTACCTTTCAGACATCTAGAATTTTATGTCCAGCAAATATCTTAAATTCAATATGCATCAGATTAAATTAGATATCTTTCACTCTAAAAGCTCTTCATATTCTCAGTTCCCCAACCTCACAATTTAGGAATTATCTTGAATTGCTCATTATCTGTTATTTTTCCTAGTCCTTTCTTTCCTGCCATGTATAATCTGTTATAAAAGCCTATAGATTTCATCAATGTAATATCTCTTGAATATGTCCCCTTCTTTCCTCTGACACTCTCATCAGTCTATTGCAGACTCTCAGTACCATACACATGGAATATTGAAATACTTTGTCTCAAGTCTTCCTCTCTTCAGTTTAGGTTCTATTCAACTCTCAAAGTGATTTTCCTAAATACAAGTACAATTATGTCATTCCTTTACTCAAAAAACTCTAAAACTCTAGAGACTATTCTCTCAAGAATCAAATACAATGCCCTTTGTTTGGTATTAAAAAACATTCACAATTTATCTATGACTCATATTTCCAGGTTTCTTCTGTCTGGAGTGGAGCTTTGGGAGTGGGATTCAAGGTAGATTAGAAATGAGGAGTAAGAATGGTGTTTGTACCATGGCATTTGAAGTTTCTGAAAGTCTAAGAAAGAGAAAATATGACAGAATAGAAGTATGCTCAACATTGAGGAATGAATCCCTGCAGAATATCTATTTTGAATAATTTTGTGAAGGAGATCAAGAGATAGAAAAATGAATGTAAGTGGGATAGTAACTGTGAAACTTCACAGTCTTTTCAATAACTTCAAAATACTTAAAGTTCCCCTTAAGATGGGCAACCCATCTTTTCACACTAGTGTTATTCCAGCAGCAGCATGGTTTGTGAAATGTGGAACATTATTATATCAGAAAAAAATTCAAGATGATTCAAAGGACAGCAAGAAGATGTATAGGGAATGCATATCACAAAGGATGACACACTTGAGGAGTGATATATAAGAAACCATCACAGAAATATATAACAACAAAAGACAGAGAGCAAAAGTAAGTGATGGCAGAGAAATCACCACAAATTATACATGAAAGAGTGGTGATTAGTAATCGGTACTTTGATCTTGAAAATGAAAGAAATGGTGAGTGGGTCTGTAGGGTTATATATTGACACACTGTATCAGTGAAAAATGACAAAATTTATTTAATCATAAAGTGTTTCAAGAACTTGAGAACAGAGAGAAAGCTACATCTTTATCAGAGGCTTTTATGAAATCTCAAATATATTAGTTCTAGGCCAATGTAGTCATATGTATATGTGTGTATAAATATATATTCCAAAATTTGAATTTTTGCCTTTCCTCTTGCCCCACTTCTTGAGAAGATAAGCAATATAATTTTGTTTTTATGTGTGAAGTCATACAAAATATATTTCCATATCAGTCATGTTGTGAAGGAAAGTATACACATCCACACAAGAAAAATAAAAATAAAGTGAAAAAGTATGCTTCAGTCTGCACTCAGAATTTTTCAGCATTTTTCATCATGGAGGTCTAAAAATTTTCTTGGATCATAATACTGATCAGAGTAACAATGACTTTTAAATTTGATTTCCCTTAAAATATTACTGTTATTGTATATATTATTCTCCTGGTTCTATTTACTTTACTCCAGGTGAATTTTTTTGCCAACAAATTTCAGTCTGTTTGACTCAATTTGAAGGAACAATTTGACCCTTTTCCAAAGTTTTACTTGATAAGCTGGATAATGTGGGCTGAATCTGGGTTGGTACCTGTTTTTTTCCCTCTCTCCTGTAATCTAAGAACAATACTTATGCTTTTAATTAAAAATAAGGAAATTTTATGAGGAAGTTTAAAAAAAAGACATTGGAGACAGGCCATAAAAGAAGAAAAGAAGAAGAAAAAGAAAAGAAGAAGTAGAAGAAGAAGAAGAGAAAGAACAACAACAAGAAGAAGAACAGGAAGAAGAGGAAGAACAAGAAGAGGAAGAAGAAGAAAAAGAAAAAGAAGAAGGAAGAAGAAATATTGAAAGAAAAGGAAAGAAAATTAGGAAGAAACAGAAAAGAAATTGACCATAGAGAGCTACTATGGTGACAGGGCAAACCAAATCACCAACTCAGATGAGTACAAAATGTCCACAGAACAAATCTCAAATAGTGATAAGAATGGGGCTCAACCCAACTCATTGGAAGTGCCCATAAAAGACTTTAAAAGGGAAATAAAAGAAGTAGAAAAAAATGAGAGAGAAAATGAAAGGTAAGCATGAGAGAGTCAACAGGTTGGAAAAAGAAGGAAAAAAAAATGCCTGAAGAAAACAACTCCTTAAAAAGTAGAATTAATGGGGGGGGGGCGGAGCCAAGACAGCAGAGTGAAAAGGTGACTTTCTGCCTCTCCTCCTATATTCTCTCAAATCAACAATAAAATAAGCCTCTGAACTGATCCTCAAGTCAACGAACTCAGAAATATTTGGGCACGGCTCTCTGGATAACTTCATATCAGGTTAGTCTGACTCCGACAGAGAGATAAATAGACGACCCCTGTGCAGGCCGGAAGTGAGGGTGGGACTCAGCTCAGCTCATCGTGGCAGAAATTCCAAACTCCAAAGTCCAAATTCCAAACGCCTGGACTTTATCTGAGGCACTCAGGGCACTCTGCCCTGATTGGGGGCAGGTATTCTGGCAGACTTGCCTTGTTTAAGGAGTAATTCGGACTTAGTCCTGGCCCCCACCGGCCCAGCACCTTAAGTCAACCCCCCGAAATGCCCCAGGGCAAAGCTTTTTGCAGCCGCCGTTTTTTTTTCCCTACATTAAAGAGATATCCACGCTGTCTAAAAAAAAAAAAATGATGAAGAAGCAAAAGAGAGCTGTCACCATAGACAGCTTTTATCAAGGCAAAGAAATGACCCCAGAGCCAGAGGTTCCTTTAGACAAAACTTCAGAGAAAATCAGCCAGGACCATCACTGGTCCCCTTTTCAAAAGGCCTTTCTGGAAGACTGCATAAAGAACCTCAAAAGAGAGCTGGAGGATAAATGGGAAAATAAACTGAAATCAGTGCAAGAAGGATACAATATCTTCCAAGAAGGATATGATGCCCTGCAAAAGAGATATGAAAAAGACACCAATTTATTAAAAAATAAAATTAGTGAAGTGGAAAAAGAGTGCAATGAACAAATTGGCCAGTTACAAAAGGAGCTTAAAAAGGTAACTGAAGAAAACAACACTGTAAAAATAAGAATTGAACAAATGCAAGTGAATGACTCACTAAAACTTGAAGAATCAGTCAAACAAAAACAAAAAAATGAAAAATTAGAAGAAAATATGAAATATCTTCTAGGAAAAACAACTGACTTGGAAAATAGATCTAGGAGAGACAATCTAAGGATTATTGGACTTCCTGAAAGCCATGATGAAAAAAAGAATCTAAATACTATCTTCCAGGAAATCCTGAAAGAAAACTGCCCTGAGATTGTAGAATCCAAGGGCAAAATCACCATTGAAAGAATTCACCGATCACCTCCTGAAAGAGACCCCAAAATTAAAACCCCAAGGAATATCGTGGCTAAATTTCAGGACTATAGCACCAAGGAACAGATTCTGCTAGCAGCTAGAAAGAAACAATTCAAATACCGAGGATCAATAATTAGAATCACACAGGATTTGTCAGCTTCCACACTGAAGGATCTAAGGGCTTGGAACCAGATATTCCGAAGGGCAAAGGAACTTCTATTACATCCAAGAATAACCTATCCAGCTAGAATGAGCATTATGCTCCAGGGAAGAAGATGGTCATTCAATGACATAGGTGAATTTCACCTATTTCTAATGAAAAGACCGGATCTGAACAAAAAAATTGACACCGAAACACAGAACTCAAGAGATGCATAAAAAGGTAAAAAGGAAAGGACTCTTGAGAAATTTATTTCTACTAGGGGGATACTCAAAGTTTGGGGGTATAATTAAGTAGATATTACTTTGATAATACGAAAAAGAAAACTAGAAGGGGAAAGGTTATCATACTGGGGAAAAGAAGGAAAAAGTGGTAAAATAAGATCTAAAAAAAAGGGAGGTAAAAACAAGGTAAAATCACTTGAAGAGGGAAAGAAAACCTAATATAATTTAGAGAAAGAGGGGAAGGAGATGAGCACTGTGTAAATCTTACTCTCATCAGGTTGGGCTCTAAAAGTATATATCAGACATTTGATTTCACATAGAAACTTGTCTGCTGCTAGAGGGAAGTGGGAGGAAAAGGAGGAAAAGTAAGGGACAAACTAATAGAAAGGAAAATAGAAGAATCAGGGGAAAGGAGTAAAAACAGGGGGAGGGGATCTAAAGGGTGGAAGATTGTTTGGGGGATTGGGTCATCAAAAGCAAAGTACTGAGGTGGGGGGAAGGGAGAAAGAGGAAAGGAAAGGGGAAAACATAATTTGGGTAAATAAGATGGCAGGAAATAAAGAATTAGTTATTCTAACTGTGAATGTGAATGGGCTGAACTCTCCCATAAAGCGGAAGCAGATAGCAGACTGGATTAAAAACCAAAATCCCACAATATGTTGTCTACAAGAAACACATTTAAAACATAGTGACACATATAGAATGAAGGTAAACGGCTTAAGCAGAAAATATTAAGCTTCAGGTGAACAAAAAAAAAAAGCAGGGGTAGCAATCCTTATCTCAGATCAAGTAAAAGCCAAGATAGATCTAATCAAAAGAGATAAGGAAGGAAGCTATATTTTATTAAAGTGTACCATAGATAATGTAGCAATATCTATACTAAATATATATGCACCAATTGCAATAGCACACAAATTCCTAGGGGAGAAATTAAGAGAGATGCAAGAAAAAATAGAGAGCCAAACTATACTAGTGGGGGATCTCAACCTTGCTCTCTCAGAATTAGATAAATCAAACCACAAAATAAACAAGAAAGAAACTAGGGAGATAAACCAATTGTTAGAAAAGGTAGGTATGATAGATCTATGGAGAAAGTTGAATGGAGATAGTAGAGAGTTTACTTTTTTCTCAGCAGTCCATGGAACATATACAAAAATTGACCATATATTAGGGCATAAAAACCTTAAAATCAAATGCAGAAAGGCAGAAATAGTAAATGTATTCTTTTCAGATCATGATGCAATAAAAATCACATGCAATATAAGTCCAGGAGAAAATAAACCAAAAGGTAATTGGAAATTAAATAATCTAATCCTGAAGAATGAATGGGTGAAAGAGCAAATCATAGACACAATCAATAATTTCATCCAGGAGAATGACAATAAGGAGACAACATACCAAAATTTGTGGGATACGGCCAAAGCGGTTATAAGGGGCAATTTTATATCTCTAGATGCTTACTTGCATAAAATAGAGAAAGGAAAGATCAATGAATTGGGCTTATTATTAAAAAACTAGAAAAAGAACAAATTAAAACTCTCAATTAAATACCAAATTGGAAATTCTAAAACTAAAAGGAGAAATTAATAAAATCGAAAACAAGAAAACTATTGAGGTAATAAATAAAACTAAGAGTTGGTTCTATGAAAAAACCAACAGAATAGATAAGCCTTTAGTTAACTTGATAAGAAAAAGGAAAGAGGAAAATCAAATTGTTAGTCTCAAGAATGATAAGGGAGAACTTTACTCCAATTAAGAGGAAATTAGAGCAATAATTAGGAGTTACTTTGCCCAACTTTATGCCAGTAAGTTTGATAATCTAAATGAAATGGAGGAATATCTACAAAAATATAGATTGCCCAGGTTAACAGAAGAGGATATAAATTATTTAAATAGCCCCATATCAGAAAAAGAAATAGAACAAGCCATTAACCAACTCCCTAAGAAAAAATCTCCAGGGCCAGATGGATTTACATGTGAATTCTACCAAACATTCAAAGAACAATTAATTCCAATACTACACAAACTATTTGAGAAAATAGGGACAGAAGGTATACTGCCAGAATCCTTCTATGAGACCGATATGGTGCTGATAGCTAAACCAGGTAGGGTAAAAACTGAGAAAGAAAACTATAGACCAATTTCCCTAATGAATATTGATGCAAAAATTTTAAATAAGATATTAGCAATGAGATTACAGAAAGTCATCCCCAGGATAGTACACTATGACCAAGTAGGATTTATACCAGGGATGCAGGGCTGGTTCAATATTAGGAAAACTATCAGCATAATTAATTATATTAATAACCAAATTAACAAAAACCATATGATTATCTCAATAGATGCAGAAAAAGCCTTTGACAAAATCCAACACCCTTTCCTATTAAAAACACTAGAGAGTATAGGAATAAATGGGCTTTTCCTTAAAATGATCAGTAGCATCTATTTAAAACCATCAGCAAGCATCATATGTAATGGAGACAAACTAAAACCATTCCCAATAAGATCAGGAGCGAAACAAGGCTGCCCACTGTCACCATTACTATTTAATATTGTATTAGAAATGTTAGCTTTAGCAATAAGAGAAGAAAAAGAGATAAAAGGAATCAGAGTAGGTAATGAAGAAACCAAATTATCACTCTTTGCAGATGACATGATGGTATACTTAGAGAACCCTAGAGACTCAACTAAAAAACTACTAGAAACAATTCACAACTTTGGCAAAGTTGCAGGATTCAAAATTAATCCACATAAATCATCAGCATTTTTATATATTACCAACAAAGTTCAGCAGCAGGAGATACAAAAAGAAATTCCATTCCAAATAGCAGATGATAGGATAAAATATTTGGGAATCTATCTGCCAAGGAAAAGTCAGAAACTATACGAACTAAATTACAAAACACTTTCCACACAAATAAAATCAGACCTAATCAATTG
>JAJPUD010010360.1:0-62805 GCA_023553655.1 Myrmecobius fasciatus
AAAAGAAACTGAAAGAATTAGACAATGAATAAACAAAACTACCACTCTTTGCAGATGATATGATGGTGTAGTAAGAGAATCATAAAGAAGCACCTCAAAAACTAGTTGAAATTATTATAATTTTAGAAAAGGATATAAAATAATTATATAACCAACAAAACCCAGCAGGAAGAGATAGGGAAATTCCATGTAAAAAAACTATACAATATACAATATTTGGGAATCTACTTGCCAAGACAAACCTAAGGACTATAAGAACACAATTATAAAATGTTTTTCAACTAAATAAAGACATATCTAAACAATTGGCTAAATATCAATTGTTTGCAAATAGGCCAAGCTAATATAATAAAAATGACAGTTCTACATAGATTAATTTACTTATTCAATGTCATGCCAATAAAATATTAAAATAATTTTTATAGATCTAGTGAAAAAAGGAATAACAAACTTCACCTGGAAGAATTAAAGATCAAGAATATCAAGAGAAACAATGAGGGAGAAAAAAGTGAAGGTGGTCTAGCTGTGCCAGATTGCAAAGTATATTACAAAATTATCATCAAAATAACCTGGTAGAGTTTAAGAAGCAGAGTGATGGGTGAGTGGAATAGATTAGTACAAAGTGATAAATTTTCATAGGAATCTAGTGTTTGATAAACCCAATGATCCAAGTTTTTAGGATAAGAACTCACTATTTGACAAAAATTTCTAGGAAAACTGGAAATCAGTTTAACAAAAATTAGGTATAGGTTAATATCTCATAATGTATACCAAGATAAGATATTTATACATAAAGGGTGACATAAGCAAATTAGGCAAATATGGACATTTTTACTTATCAAATCTATAAATAAGGGGAGAATTTATGAGCAAATAAGAAAAAAAAGAGAGTCATGTCACATTAAGTAAAATGGATGGTTCTGGTTACATTAAATTGGTTTTTGCACAAATAAAAGTGATGCAAACAAGATTAGAAAGAAAACAGAAAACTGGGGCAGGGGGAAATTTCATAGCAAATATCTCTAATAATGGCTTAATTCTCATATATATTGGGAAATATATAGGAGTCAAATGTATAAAAGTATGAATCATTCTCCAACTGAATCTGTTTTGTTTTTTGTTTTTTGTTTTCTTTTTCTGTCTTTCTTTCAAACAATTCTTTTAAAAGAAAATAAGCAAAAAAAAAAAGTTAATGGTAAATATCACCTCATCAATGAAGTTACACCTGCACTTTTTAAGAATGGCCAAGACTCGAGAAGGGTCCACTGATTAAAAGGAAATGCAAACACTCAAAATTAAAAATGTGGCTTTTCCTACTGTGACCCCTTATAGCTTCGTTACCAAATACTCTATAGTCAATCTGGCCATTCTAGGATTCCTGTTATTCTTCACACAATCCAACAACCTTCTCTTTTACATTTCAGTGCCCTAGTAATGGTTGTCTCCAGTTTCACACTTCTTTCATTCATAAGTCAGCTCACTTTTCCATGAAGGTTCTCTTAATTTTCTAATTCCAACTCCCCATACACATATGCATGTATGTATACTGCATAAATATATATGTACACAGACACACATATTTATTTATTTGTGTATGTCTTTGCTGTCTCCCCTGTTAGAATGTAAGCTCCTTGAGGACAGGAAGGGTTTCTTCTTTTTCTAATCTTTATGTCCCTTGTGCCCAGAAAAATAACTGACAAATCATAGATATTTAATAAAGGTAACATGTAAGGTAGCATGCTATCCTGGATAGATAACTAGCTTTAGAATCAGATCTATACTTAGATTCAACCCCAGACAATGAATTAGCCTAAGAAAGTGATTAAACTTCTCTGTGCCTCAATTTTCTCATCCGTAAACAAAGTTAGATTTGGTGATCTCTAAGAATCCTTCCAGTTTTAAAATCTGTGAATATTGTTATCCACATCATACAGATGAGTCTACTGAGTTTTAGAATTTTCCATGGCCATACATCCAGCAAGATTTAATTTGAATTCAGGACCAGAACTATTGACACTATACTTTGCTCTGAACTCATTTCCCCAGTTGAAGCCATCCAACTGCCCCACTTCAATCCCTCCCTCTTATATCTATTTTTACAAGCCAAGGAGCCATTACATTTGAGCTTCAGAAAGTATCATTTTGGTAATTTGATCTGAACTTTTTCTCATATCCCTAATTTTTGCAAATAAGCATAATCCATTTATGTATCATGAGACACAAAACCTGGACGATATACTAGTATCTGTGCCAATCAAGAAAACCAAATTAAATCTTCCCAATGCATCTTAGTCTTTACTCTTCATTAGCAACTGACAATAATGAAGAGTCAGTGCTCTCCATTAGATTTCTACAAGTCAAGATGGAATCTCTTCATCCTGTTCTGTTACAAAAACGCATGGGAACTTTTTACTAAGCAATCTAATTCAGGAATGCCAGCAAATGGCACAGAGTCATTTTTGGAAGACAAAGAAATATGTTTTTGCCAATAAAACTTCCCTCCAAAGGCACAAGCTGACAGAGATAACCTTTGTTCTAAATGCGTCCGTGGGTCACTTAAAAGATGGACATTGTTATTGCAAATATACCTCATTCATTTGGCCTTCTTTAGAAAGAAAAATCTGACAAGAACCTGAAAACAAAGAACAATCACCACAATTATGTGATGCCGATTGTTTATTTTTTCTTTTCTTCTATCAATTTATTCAATGAGCATGTGATGGGCTTTTCTTTTAAGAGTGGCTTTTGCTGAATGGATGCCCATCAATTGGAGAGTGGCTGAATAAATTATGGTATATGAATGTTATGGAATATTATTGCTCTGTAAGAAATGACCAGCAGGACGATTTCAGAGAGGCCTGGAGGGACTTGCATGAACTGATGCTGAGTGAAATGAGCAGAACCAGGAGATCATTATACACAGCAACAACAATATTACATGATGATCAATTCTGATGGACATGGCTCTCTGCAACAAAGAATTGTCTCAAACCAGTTCCAATTGTTCACTGAAGAAAACCATATACACCCAGAGAGAGGGATATGAAATATGGACCACAACATAACATTTTCATGATCCCTATTGAGGTTTGCTTGCATTGTGTTGCCTTTCTCTGATTTTCTTTTTTTTCTTGTAGATAGGATTTTTCTTGCATAACTTGTCAAGTATTTCAACATTATTAACATGTAGTGGATTTCCTGCCATCTAGGGGAGGGGAGGGGACTGGGGGTAAAATTTGTAATGGAAAGCTTTGTAAAGATCAATGCTGGGGAACTACCCATACATATGTTATACAAATAAAAAGCTTTAATAAAAAAAATTAAATTAAAAAAAAAAGAGTGGCTTTTGCTTCCTAAGAACTGATGGTGTTCCTCACTGATAGCCTCCAAAGGAAGCTGGATATTTTGGAGAGGATGCTAGTCGACTGAGCATTGAACTAGATGGCACAGAAGTCCCTTAAGACTCTGAGATGCTGTGATTCTCTAAATGCAAAGCCAATGCAACTAGGAGAGACCCACGGCATCTCAGCATTGGACAATGACCAAATAGTCCAACCCATACATGAAGAGTTTCCATCGCAACTCAACTAATGAGTGCTTAGCCAGTCACTGCTCCAAGTTCTCCAGTGCAGGGAAATCCATTGGATCTAATGGGCAGTCCATTCCACTTTTGGATAGCTCAAATTATTTGAAAATTGTTGGGGTTGGATTTGTTTTTTACATATCAAGCCTAAATTTGTTTCTTTGTGCCTTTTATCCATTGCTCCTTATTTTGTCTTCTGAGGGCATTATCCACATAATAGCTCTTCATAAACTTAAAGACATCTTTAGAGATACCTATTATATCTCCTTCCTAAATACATATGCATAAATGACATATATATATAATATATGCATATACATGCATAAATAATATATATTTATTCACTAAATTGACAATAATGTACTTCCCCCCCTCTTTTTATTAGGGAAAAAAAAGAAAGGCATTTAACAGAAATGGATAATCAAGGAAAACAAAATTCTCACATTGCATGTCCATTTCTTTCAATTGATCTCATCCCCGCCATTGTCCTAATTGCTCTCCTCAGCAAGTTGTACAAGTTATCAATAATATTCATCTTTCAACACTTTCATGAACTCCCTCAAAGGAACTCTTCCCTCCAATGGTACAAATCACCATCCACTCATGCCTTCTCATCTTAAGACAACAAGCATTTATCAAGCACATGCTTTGTGCCAAAAAAAAAAATTCATCTCTATAATCAATTGTAACATAAATAAAAGTGTCACAGCATCAGTAGGGCTAGGTGTTGTGCTTCCAAGTAGCTGAGCAGTTAGATTGTCCTAAAAATTGTAGGTGGGCATCTGTAATTATATTTCAGGAGAGGTCAGTCCACACAGATAAAAGGTTAACAAACTTTACTGCTATTCATAAGGAAAGAATTGCTGCTAGGAGAGGGTTATTCTTGGGGTACAATCTCTATGGGAGAAAAAAGCAAGAGAGGTTAACCATATTCCCCTTAGAGCGAAAACTTATATAGAATTTTAGACAGAGCCAGTACGAGCCAAAGGGAGACTTCCCGGTTATTTATAAGATTATTCTATCAATAATCCATAATCAAAAAAGGGATTTCTAAATTGCTTACTAAAGAGTAAGAAGGAGGAGGCAGGGAAATAGGAAACATCATCCTAATTTTGGCTGAGGCAATTAGGGTTAAGTGACTTGCCCAGGGTCACACAGCTAGGAAGTGTTATGTGTCTGAGGCTGGATTTGAACTCAGGTCCTCCTGACTTCAGGGCTGGTGACATCACCCTAATTTCAGCCAGGGTGCGGGGAGGGGGAACAATAACACCTAGTTTCTAGATTTATGAGTTTTGCCAGATTTGCATATTTGCTGGGGTTGTACCCGTCAAACTGGTTTTCACCAATCAACAATAAATTGCACATTGTTCAGTGCCCTCTGCTCTCATCATATAGGCAAGGAGTCCCCTATTTTCCTTGGTGAGAAATTCAGCATAAGGAAGTAATTACAATGTTCTTTGCTTAGGGTGCCTAACAGTGGGGTGCTTATCACCATCATAGGGGACCCCAAACACTAGTGGAGAATTTCAGATTGAAGATCGGCCATAAACAAGTAGAGAACCACATGGTTAGCACAATGGTCTACAGGGAATTCACAAGAATCACCGAAGAGGGACAGCTAGGTGGCTGAGCCGATAGAGCACCAGCCCTGAAATCAGGACCTGAGTTCGAATGTGACCTCAGATACTTAACATTTCCTAGCTGTGGGACCCTGGGCAAGTCACTTAACCCCAATTACTTAAGAAAAAAAAAGAATTATGGGAGAAAAGAAGCTACATCAAGGACATCAATGAAGAAATTTATGAGCAGAAAGGGAGACCAGAACCATCCTTTTGGGCATTTCCAAAGCTTGCCTTCTGGGACCTCTCCCACAGCCCCGGAGCTGTCCGAGGTGACTGACCCTGGCCCCCGCTGCTGGAGAATTTCCTCGCCATCCCAGACCCGCTCCCTCTTTTTTCCTTTTCTTCCTGAGCTGTTTTCCAGGAGCGCGTGAGGGGAGCCTGGCTCACTTGTGGGCTAAGTCCCCCCAGCGAGCCACGCTAAATGTCACAAAAAGGCAGTGTGGGGCAACGTCCGCTCCTCCCTCCCCAGCACTAATGGTGGGGGGACGTGGGAGGCGACAGCCGGGGCAGGCAGGGGCCGGCTGAATCCCATCAATAAAAGCAGAGATCCGCTGGCCCGGGGAGCGGGGGAGGCTCCCACGGCACCGACCCAGCGGATTGTCTACACTTGCCTAAACGGCTTCAGAAAACGGGATGGGAAAGTTAGTGGGAGTCCTGCCGGAGCAGGGAAGGGCCAAACAGGCAAAGGAGGCTCAGCTTCCTTTGCACTTTGGGAAGGCTCCGTCACTCCGGGACAGACGCTCTGGTTCATTTTAAGGAAGTCGTGAGCGTAGTAGGGCTGCTCAGGAGCTGTCCATCTCGCCAGAGGGCGGGAGAAATTTGGAAGGAAGCCACAGACAGCATTTCGTACATCCCAAAGGACCGGCCGTGTCCAAACTAATCTAATGTGCCCAGGAAGGGGGTGGGGGTGGGGAGAAGGGGAGAAACCCGGGGGTGGGATGGAGGGGAGAACAAGAAATTATTCACTAGATCTTGTCAGAGAAAAATTACAGGCTGTCTACAGGGATCCAAAAAGGAGACAAGAAGCAGTCGTTCTCTTGGCTGGAAGAAAGCTCTGTATTTCCACCCCCCACCCCCACCCCCGCCAGAGAACGTGTGAAATTGGCCCGGAGCAGATGCCCGCGCTCCCTCCTCCCCCCCCCCCTTTCCCCGGCTCTGCGCTCCGGGCCGTGGTGACAGCAGCAAGAGACAATGACCAGCCCCAAGGGCCGAGGGAAGGAGCCTCTTCCAGCCAGAGGATGGGAGTCCAGAGCAAGGACTCGACTTCTGTTTGGTAAAGCATCCTTCCTTGAAGCCTTCTGGCCTTGACCCTGCAGATGTTTTATGGGGGAGAGCGGGGGCAGCTGTAAAAAAAAATAGTTCTCGGGTTCGCAGCTCTAAAAGGGGGGGCAAACCCCTCAAAATGCATTTGTGCTCCTTTGCCCCAAGTCCACTCCACTGGGGGCACCCCTGGCTACTGAAAGGGACAGAGGGAGGGAGAAAAATAGAAGCCTCCTCTTGTACACTTAGGCCTTGGGGGCTTGAGATTGGCTGCAATAATAAAAATAATAATAATGGCAGCAAGAGGCAACATGGCAAGAGTCTGGCTGGGAGGCCTTTCCTGGACCTACCAACCATTAACAAGCCGGAAATTTTTATTTACCCAAATATAGTATATTTCTTGATCTGTGTATATGTGGCTTTTCCCACCAGAGAACTGAAGTTTGTTTGTTTGTTGTTTGTTTTTGTTGGGTTTTTTTTCTGTTTATTTTTCCTTTTGTATCTCTAGTGCCTACCGTGGTGATTGGCACAGAGTAGATAGGAAATAAATGCCTGTTAAATCAATGAATAAGATTTAAAACGATTAAATTAGTATTTTAAACATAAAGTGTTCATCAAATGAATTTAATTAAATAGTCCAATATAACTCTTGTTTTGGGGGGATTTCAGTTTTTAACTTGTTTTTTATCAACAAAATATTGAGATTTTTTTTTTAATCTTCCAATGCTTCTAAGAGAAGGTTCTTGTGGCAATTCACTTATAGGTTGTTCAATTTTTTTTTCTGAGACTTGAGCTATTTTATTTCTCTTTTTATTGTTCTGTTGACCTGAGCATTGTGTAAGTATGTATGTTTGTGTGTTTGTAAATATATATCACTCACCACATCATTTCCAACTTTAAGAGAAGAATATTCATCTTATGGTTTGGGTAAGCTTCATGTGATATCTGGGACAGCACATTATTTTAGGACCCTTTTCTTCCTTCAAATAGGGTTTAGCTAATAGATAATTAGGTAATTCTGGGTTACTCTGGAATACTTGGAAGGATCTACGACTTTCACCCACTTGTCTGGTTGAAATAGCAACCCCTCTCCACTTTTCATACTCTCTAATTCCTATCATTTTCCCAGAAATCCTCTGCAGGATGGGTCTCCAGCCCCACTTCCATATAATAGACTGCTTTAAAAAAATCCCAGAAGCAAAGAAATTAGGCTGTCAGGGTAAAAAGGCACCAGCTGTTGCCAATGGCTCTACTGAGGACACCAGCTTGCTTCTGGAAAAAGCTGCCACAGCCTGGAGCTGACTGTTCTCCAAATGAGTTCTTCAATGCTGACTGCGGAGACGAGAGTGTTGACAGAAGGAAAAAAACCATGGAATCTGGAGGAAGATCCTCTTCCTCTCCCCCTAGGGAAAAATCTCATGAATTGGGCGGTTCTGTCAACTGCTTGAGAAGTCAGGCATGAAAGGCTGGGGAGTCATAAATCCCTGTCAGAGATCAACAGCAGCTGCATCCTGGATCTACTTATTTTCTCAAGTCAATAAGCAAGAACTAACCTCAAACTTACTGTGTGTTATGTGAAGCACTAGGGATGTGTAGAGAAGTGAGCTGGGAAGCCGAAGCTGCGGGATCCTGGCGGTCACAGCTCCTGGAACACCAACATGGAAACATCTAAGTATCTTGAGGACATTGGTTGACCACTTGGGCTCCATCTCTTATTCTTTCTCACTGAGAGCTGAAGGGCTCAATCATCTTCAGCATCCTCAGCATCCCAGCCCCATGGCCAGCTGGAGGACCTTGGGGGCTCGTCTCTGTCCTCTGCTGAACTGAACCCCAGTATCCTCCTCCCAGTATCCTCAAAGAAGGGGTTCCACTAGAGATGACTGAACATACAAAATATACCAATGAGACCTTACATTGTCTTCTAGGACATTAAACCATTCTTTCAGATTCAAGCCAGCACACAAAGTATAATTTTTAAATGCCAGGTGTCTTTGTGATGGAGTTGTCCTGCCAACAGCATTGCAATTTACTTCTGATGAGCTTGGAGGAGAAGGAAATCACCAATGACACTTTTTTTCCTAATCACCACTTTCTATTATCCTTGAAAAGCCATATGTAAAATGAACAGCATTAATCAGCAATGTCTGAACTAAACATACAGAATGAGACAGATTTTTAATGATAGTCAAGATGGAAAAGTGTGTCACTTAACCATATATATTTTTTGCCTGACATTTGTTTAACTCTCTGAGTGAGGGCGAAAGGGAAAGAAAACTGGTATTTCTTAATTGAAAAAAATAAATTTTAATTCAAAAATAATATTTTAAAACTATAAAATAAGTCAATCTAAGTATCTGAACTAAACATGCAGAAGGAGGACACATTTTTAGTGATAGTCAAGATGGAATCTGGCATTTGTTTCACTCTGTGAGTGAAGGTGAGAAGGAAAAAGAATGGTACTTATTAATTGAAAAAAAAATGTAATTCAAAAATAATATTTTAAAACTAGAAAAATAAGTCAATCTAAGTGTCTGAACTGAACATACAGAATGAGACAGATTTTTAATGATAGTCAAGATGGAAAAATGTGTCACTTAACTATATCTATATCTATATATGTATATATATCTATATATCTATCTATATATATATATATATATATGTACATATATATATATTTGCCTGGCATTTGTTTAACTCTGAGTGAGGGTGAGAGGGAAGGAAAATGGGTACTTGTTAGTTGAAAAAAAAATTTAATTTAAAAATAAGTCACTCTAAGTGTCTGAACTAAACATACAGAAGGAGACACATTTTTAATGATAATCAAGATGGAACCTGGCATTTGTTTCACTCTGTGAGTGAGGATGAGAGGGAAAGAAAATGGGTACTTGTTAGTTGAAAAAAAAATTTAATTTAAAAATAAGTCACTCTAAGTGTCTGAACTAAACATGCAGAATGAGATACATTTTTATTGATATTCAAGATGGGAAAGTATGTTACTTAACCGTATCTAATTTTTGCCTGGCATTTATTACACTCTATGAGAGTGAGGGGGAAAGAAAATGGGTACTTGTTAATTGGGAAAAAATAAATGTCGATTCAAAATACTACTTTAAAACTATAAAAATAAGTTTAAAGGATCTCGGATAGGTTTTGAAAGGGTAAATGTTGAAAACTATTTTTGTGTGTATTTTGAAAATAAAAGACTATTATCAAAAATTTTTAAAACAAAGATCTTGAATCAGTGTGCTTTTGACACATTCAGTAAAAATACAAATATCAAGCCATGTAACCAGATCCAAGGGCTCAGCCTAGTTGAAGTACCTACAACCTGTGTCAATGTGGGGAGAATTTAAATGAAGCAACCTGAAACATTTGTTCTTCTCTGTTTCCAGAATCCCACCTGGGTTGCCCCTCATGCCCACAATGCCTTCAGTCCTCAGTTTTCCCCCATATACTCTCCAGCTTCCATAGTGACCACTTCCTAGTAGGAGTCTATTCTTGTTCCTTCTGTGGGCAGAAGCCTCTTCTCACCACCCCCCAAATTACTGGGTCCTTACTCGGAAAGTCTTTCATATTCATAAACATCCATGTTGTTTCCCCCAGAAGGAGGTGACCTCCTGGCAATCTGGCACGCAGTAGGTATTCAGCAATTTTCTGTATTCAGTAATTCAGTCTCCAGAGTTCCCTCTCTGGATGTGAATGGCATTTTCCATCCCAAGTCTTTTGGAATTGCCTTGAATCATTGTATTGCTGAGAAGAGCCACGTCCATCATAATTGATCATCATATAGTCTCATTATTGCTGTGTACAATGATCTCCTGGTTCTGCTCCCTTCACTCAGCATCAGTTCATGTAAGTCTCTCCAGGTCTCTCTGAAATCCTCCTGCTGGTCATTTCTTATAGAACAATAATATTTTTTATTTATTTATCTAATCCTCAAAATGGGATGATTTGAATAAAATATATGGTGCCCTCCATCTCATGTTATATAATCTCATGATTTTAGGGCCTGAGGCACACCCTTGGAAAACATCCACCAGAGGAAGGTTAGTTTGAGGGAAATCAAAGCTGGCTGGCTCTGGGTTCAGATTTTCCTGTGTGACTGTGGGGGAATCACAGCCCCCCTGAGGAGTTAGACAGATGGCCTCTGAGCTTCCTTCTCACTCTGGAGCTTTGATTCTGGAGGTGGATCATAGTGTCTAGCTAAGGAAACTGAGTCCGGATCAGATAGGGATAGAGTCAAGAGAGAATGATGGAGACTGAATGTAAATCAAAGCATAGTATTTTCACATTCTGTTTGTTTTCTTTCTTGTGTTTTTTTTTCCTTTTGGTCTGATTTTTTTTTCTTGCACAATATGACAAATATAGAAATATGTTTAAAAGTACTGCTTGCTATCTTGGGGAGGGGGAAGTAAGGGAAGAAGGGATAAAAATCTGGAACACAAAGTTCAATAGAAATGAAAACTATCTTTACGTGTATTTGAAAAATACCATCGAAAATAAAAATAATCAATCAATCAATCTAAAAATAAAATTATTTGTCCAAAGTCATAGAGGTAGCAAATAGCAGAAATGCAATTCAAATCCAGGTCCTATGATTCCAAACCCAAGATTCTCTCCATTCAGGGAACTAACCCCTCTTTATTGCCATATCATAATCACCCCCTTAGTGATTTCAGCTGTTCCAGAGGATTTGCCTATCATTTCTACACAACAGACTCCTGGATAGATGGACCACCTCTCTCCCAAACTCTAGACCCACAAAGCCAGTTATCTGATGGACACCTTCCAAGGGCCCTGTGAGCATTTTATACTTAACATCCCAAAGAAGAAACCATTAGCCCATTCTTCTTCCAGGAGCACAGGTGAGTAAAATAGAACCAAGCCACACTGAGGCACTTAAGGCATGATAACATTGTATTAAGAGCTGTTAATAAAGTGGGTCAGATTGAATCCCTCAGTCCGAGCAATGACCCCAATGAGAAGGGAAAGCCCATGCAGGAAAGGTGGCCTTCTGGGGGATTAGCTGGAAAGGTGGGTTGGCCTTTAGATGTGGATGATCACACCCTGAGACAATAAAGAGCCACTAATTTTGTGTCACTGGTTCCTCCTTCCCTAGTAGTTGTTGTTGATTAGTTCCAGTCATGTCCGACTCTTCCTGAGCCCATTTATGGATGGTAGTTTGCCACTTCCTTCTCCAGCCCATTTAAAGGCATAGAAGTGGAAAGTCTGAGGTGAGATGTGAATTCAGGTTTTGCTGACTTCAGGGCTCATGCCCTACCCACAGTACCAGGGAGCTGCCCAATCATCCCCTTAGGGGAGATCCAACCCCCTCAGATAATAAATGTGCCCCAAAGGCTAATTTAGCAGGAAGGAGGACATCCTTCAACTCTGGTGGTTCCCCATGTCCTAGAGAATAAAATACTTCCCAGCCTGGCATTTCAGACTTGCCCCAATATGGCGAGTTCTCACTAATATTCCAGCCTTCACTGATGCAATGCTCATTCATGAATTCTAGAACACAGACCCTGAGTAGTCTGGAAGAAGCTGGGTGGTGCAGTGGATAGAGTACCAAACCTGGAGTCGGGAAGGCCTGAATACAAATGCCCCCGGGCATTTAACCCTGTTTGCCTCAGTTTCCCCATCTGTAAATGGCCGAGCATCCAGTATCCTGGCCAAGAAATCCCTACAGGGTCCCAAAGGATCATGTACAACCAAGACAATAAACATCCATGGGTAAGGACTTCCCCTGCTTCCCAGCATCCTCCAGTCTTATTTTCCAGTGGCGTTAGCATCCCCATCACCAATGTTGGGCTGGCCTTGGCAGCTCCCCCAGGGGAGGAGCTGGTGTTTAGAGAATCAGGGGGCTACTTAGTCAATAAAAGTTTATGTAGAGCTTTCCTGAGACATGCCAGACACTCCATCTATCTTCTCAGTCTTTCCTCTCTGTTCTGCATGATTTTATACATAATACAAGTTTGTTGTCTTTGCTTTCTTTGCCTCCCCCTTGAACCTTAATTCTCAATTTTCCTCTAAATGACAGGTTGGCATTTTAGGAAATAACTCTAGGACTGAGACATGTTACTTGGGTGGGAGTCACAGTCTCCCTGCCACAGTTGATCCAATAATCCACATTAATGTATTTCAATCTAGTCAAACCAAAAAGCACCTACTGTGTTCCAAGTACCTTTGCCAAAAGGTTGCAAAGACAGGCAAAAGAAGTCCCAAAAGTCCAATAAGGGAAACAACATACAAAGAGTTCTGTATAAATAAAATATGGATGCAACAAATTGGAGAAAATCTCAGAGGGAAGGGCATTAGGAGGATTGAGAATGGCTTAACATAAAGCATAATCTGGAAAGGTACACACACACACACACACACACACACACACTACAAATATGAGACCAGGTAACTTTCACAAGGCAAGAAGCACATAATTTTAAAAATTACTTGGTTTGTACCTTTTGTTTTTACATTTCATTTATTTTCTAATGTCTGTCTCTGTCTTCCTTACCTCAAAAGCCTTCCTTTACAACAATTTTATTTTATTCCAACAAGAGTTTAAAGTGATGGGGAGAAGGGGAAAAAATCAGGAAGATAAAAGAACGAGGAAAATGCATGGTCACAGAAATTGAGGAAGAAGAAGGTATTGAGAGGAAGGAGTCCATGAATAGGAGAACACAATGGCTTTAGAAGGGTTCCAGATCAAATGAAGAAGTTTTTGAATTGTCTCTGTGTCAGATGACTCAAAGTATCTTCTTTCCCAAAATTATTGTGTACATTTACATAGTGTCCTCTCCAAATCCCACTTGCCTGAAATCCGAAGAAGATGATTGTCTACATCTGCCCGAGGATTCTAGGGATAACCCAGAAAAATTGGGATTTTTTAGTGTAATTGTTCATGAGCTCCCAACCACGATGCTCTCCAATATCCGTCCAACAGCTGCAGAACTGTTTGTAGGATTATCGATGTAGAACTGAGATAGTAAAAACAGAAGGAACATACCCCCCAAATCCAGGACAGACCCTCCCACAATTACCCACAAGATCCCTGAGAAGAGTGGACACACACATGGAGGGCACATGTTCTGGTTCTTGGTTACCGACAGTCCCTTTGTCTCTTCATGACATCCCCACCAAGTTCCCCTTAGATGCAGATCTTGGCCCAGCCTCTGAGGGTCACTGCCATTGCAGATCACCCAGGTGACATCCTATCAGCTCCACATGCAAGCACGTTATCAACTGTTCCAACTGTTCCCTCATTTTAAAGTTCAGAAAGCCAGCCTCTGGTCACTGGGGGCAAAAGGAAGAAGGGGGAGGACACAGTCCTTCCCTTCCATCTCAAACAATTCTCCACTTAGAGCTGGAAAGTCCTGCTAGATAGAATTCTGCTGCTTTGTTATATCTAGGTCCAGGAGGCAGCATTGGGCTAGAGTTAAATCAGGAAGAGGTCTAGTGTAGAATCCTCTGAGAACCACAGGGAAATCACTTAGAACCACTTAGAAATCACTCTCAGAACTGTTCCTTTAGCTGTTAAAAGGGAAGTCATTCTCATGCTGCCCATCTTGAAGCAACACAGGATTTTTCAAGTTCAATATAGCTGCAAACTCTTTGAAAGCAGGGTAAGTTTTTTTGGGGGGGGCTTCTTATCCCCAATACCCAGCACAGCACCTAGAACTTAGCAAGCACTTAAAAAATAATTGTTGATTTCTTGATTGATCAATCAGTTATTGTAGTGAAGAGAGTCAGCCTTGGAGTGAAGAAAACTTGGGTGAAATCCAGACTCTGACATAGATGAGTCCATTATTGCTTCCATGCTCCAGACACCCCAGGAAGATCTAAGTTACAGCCAAATTGTTGATGCTCATTGAGAGAGGGTATTTCCATGCCTGGAAAACCATGCTGATGAATCACACAGGTTCTAACCAAGAAAAACAAGCAATTAAAGTTTTGAGCTCTCTTTCCACTTACGTCTCCTTTGCAAATGAGACACAGGACAAGTTGGGGAATTTTGCAGTTGGTAAGATGTGCCAATTTTCAGTATTAAACACGAATTGCACCATCCAAGGCATTCTGTATGGTTCCATTCTCAAAGACAACATTCGTTTCTAAGGAAAGAGATAATTGTGGAATATGAGATGGGAGAGGAAGGGGTCAGTGATACAGAAAACCCCGGCAGAAATTCTAGGTTAGAAGCCTGATGCTAATGTCATCACTTTGAGTTGGATTCAAGGCAAATACATTCATCTCCCCAGAGCTCAATGTCACACCTGTAAAAGGATTGGACAACAGCTGCTCCATTTTCTAACGAATGTTTGGGAAGTGTTCTTTCTGCGTTCACAAAATGTCACTGTCATTCTTTGGTTGAAAGGTTAATGGATCATCATCATCATCGCTATCCTTTGATTTGAGCTTTACCTGTCTCTTGGCTTGAACTTCAAAACAGATGGGGAAAAAGATTCATAGCATCTCAGTGGCAGGAGGCTAAAGGAAGAAAGAAAAGGAAAACAATGGTAGTCCAAAGTAGAGCATTACAGACTTTGCAAGAGTAAAATAATTCCCCTCCATTAAAAAAAAATTATGTGGCAATTTTGGCATCCAAAGTAAGACAGGAGTGTTTTGCCAGAAATAGTATCTCTGCCTGGGGGCTTGGAGGAAACAAAAGGATAAAGAGATTTACAGATATTTTCATTCTATTTCCCAAGAAATCCATTTGGACACCAAATCAATTTCAGAGTAAGGGGCAAATAGGAACGGTTGAACAAACCAAGTTCAACACTATCCCCTAAACGTTGTTACACACAGCATTAGACTTCATCAATACTTCACTAAAATCTAAGTTAAACATATCAATCATATTACTTTGATCTATCACTTTAGTAATTCCACCAATTTGGCAATACAAAACAAAAAAAGAAATAAGCTTGGTTTAACATAAACGGGTTTTGATGAGACTGCTGGATCTTCATGAGGTATACATCCTATGCTAAGGAAGTAATCCTTAGTATCTATATTCTCAGTGATCCCTTTGAAGCCAGATTTGTCTCTTTAGTTTGGAAGGCCAATTCTTCTTGCTTTTTTTCTTCGTCTTTGTGCATTTATATCTCATTATTTAAAGCCATGGATCATGCTTCTGGCTTCTTTCTTGAATTTTGTCTCCTGTAAACTTCTAAGAATTTCAACTGTCATTCTTCCTAGAATGAAGGTGGCTAGGTGGTTCAGTGGAAAGTTCACCAAGCCTGGAGTTCAAAACCAGCCTCACATATTTATTAGCCATCTGACCCTGACCAAGTCACTTAACTTGTTTGCCTTAGTCTTCCCATCCGTAAAATGGAGATAAGAGCACTCATCTCTCAGGATTGTTGTGAGGATCAAATGAGATAATTGCTTAAAAGCACTTGGTATGTAAGAAGTGTCATATAAATGTTAGATATTATTATAGCATTAAGTATCATGCTTAATGTACATAAGCAGTTCCCTCCAACCCTGACACACATAAGCTTTTTTTTCCTTTTTACTTAAACTTCCTTTCATTCATTTTGTAAGATTTCAAGCAAATACAATCTTACTGACCCTTGTTGATCACTCCATCTAAGGACAGAAAATTATCATTTCTATTGAGAAGCAACCTCTCTGATACAGAAACCCCCAAAAAAGCACCCCCAATTTTTGTCATATTTTGGGTCAATATCTAGTTAAAATAATTGCAAAGGAGCCCCTATTGCCATGTAAATTTTGGCCAGCCACCAAAGTACATGTTCAAAGAAATATTCAATCAAATAGAATTACAAAGAAAATGAGAAAAAAAGTTTTCTCTTTCACACAAGGGGTCACTATCTTGCAAGTTATTGGGAGGAAGGGGAAAAAATGCAACAGAGGGATGTGGATAGGCTCTCATGACCCAGTGAAAAAGATCCTGAGGTAAGGAGACATTTTGGAAGAGCAGCCAAAAGAGTCTCAGAGCCTGCCCAGTGTGAGAGAACAGAACACAGAGAGCTCAAGTCAAATGATTCCCAGTGTGTGTCATAAACACTTGGAGATTTGGACAGTCTGCAATTCAATTTGTACTCCTGATGGTTCTCTTGTGCTTTGTAAAAGTTGTTGATGAGTTCTTAAGGATAAGAAACACTGATACATCAGTTATCAGTCTCAAAAAAGTCATCTGCCTCTAAATGGGGACGTTTTAAAGCTTGGCGGCATCCACTGTCACATTCAGGTCTCCTTGGAGCAGTTTTTCAGGATTGATTTGCTTATTAAAAAAAAAAATCTTGATTTTGCTGCCCTTGGCTTCTACCAGCCCCTCTCATTCTGTCTTTCACTTCTCCCTCCTTCACCAGAACTACAGAGCCGGCCACTTTCTTGTGGGAAGGTTCAGGGGAGAGAAACGTTCATTGGATCTCCATGAAAGGCAGTTGGGGAATACAATGATTAAAGCAGGTGTTTGGAATTCATAAAAACCAGGGTTCAAATCCAGCTGAAGACAATGACCAGAGGCGTTAACCTTGGCAAGTAACTGAGCCTCTAACCAGCCTCTCTAGCCTTCTTTATTTGTAAAATGAAAATAATAACAGCATCTGCCTCCCATGATTGCAATGGGGATAAAGTGAGATATTTTTTAATACCTTGCGAACTCTATGAATGCAGCCCATGGCTCAAAGCCTGTTGGATGAGACGCTTCTCATTGGTGGATTATTCCATGTAAGGGATAGAGTTGGTCAAAGCTTGAGAAATGAGAAGTGTCATTCTTCTGGCTTTCAGCTTTGAAAGACAAGACAGGAAGTTTCAGACTCTCTTCATGTCTCTAAAGGAAGAGAGCCTGGGAAGAAGCCGACATTTAAAGGAACTAGTGCCTTGAACATGTCCCCTGTCCCCAACTGCACTAGAGACTTCAGGGAATTTCTCCTTGGATGAGATCTGAGGATTTCTTTCTTGGTTGAGCCGAGTTATCTCATTCCCAAATGGAGAACTCATTCACTCTATCTGATCTATTCTCCTAAGTATACCTTCTCTGATTTCTGTTTTTAATCAGCTTCAATAAGTAGGTTTATTTGTTATATACTGTGTGTTGTTCATTGCAGAACTAGAGTTTGGTGGGAAAGGAGTCAAGTATTGGGTATATAATTTAGGACACTTTCCCTATTAAAAAATAGCAATCATCAGTGGATTTTATCCTGCAAATTTATTTCCCCTAGACTAATAATATTTAAGGAAACAGATGATAGAATTGCCCTGGAACCACCTCTCTCTGAGGAGAGAAGAGTGACCAGGCTCTGGCCAGCCTCCTGTTTTCCCTCCTGGCAGGAATCAGAGTCTTCCTTGGAAAAGAGAAGGAGAAGAAACTCTAGAGGTGCTTATTCTTGCTTCCTTCTGGGTCACCCACACCTAGACAGATCCATGTAGACATACATATCCTTCATGGGCAAAATGTACAACACATACATCCTTACATAAAAGTGATGGCGATGGTGTTCTTGCTATTGTCACCAGGTGAATGGGCACACCAGATCCAGCTTCATCCTGTTGAGTAGGATTAGGAAAGGGCTTAGCAGTACTCACACAGAAACTGCTAATGCCTTAAAAAGCAAGCTGTTCATAGAATAACAGGATCACAGGTAGAGCTGAAAAGACCGTAAAATCATATCGTCCAGTGCCCTTATTTACATTTAAGGCTCTACACAACCTGCTTCCTTCCTATATTTAGAATTTTTAATATTTTATAGCCCCTCCATATACTACCTGATTGATCTTATTGTTCCTCAAATGTAAATCTCCATCTCCCATTTCTCTATCTGCATGAGCTATCCCCCATGCCAGTGATATGCTCCCTTCTTAGGACCTCAATTTCCCTGGTTTTCCTTAAATCTTAGTTAAAATCCCACCTTCTGCAAGAGGCCTTTTCTAGTCCTTCCACATTCTAATGCTGTCCCCTTTGAGATTGCCTTCCATCCATTTGGTCTCTATCTTTTATACACTTAATTATTAACATGTGGTCTCCCATTAAGAGGGGAGCTCTTTAAGGACAAGGTCTGCTTTACCTCATCCCCAGACCTTAGAGTAACACCGGCACATAGAAAGTGCTCAATACTTTATTTAATTACAGATGAAGAAACTCATTCCCAAAGAGGGTTAGCCAGTTATTCAAAATCACAGAGTCAGTAAATGGGAGAACCGGGTGCTCTGATTCCAAATTCAGCACTCGATTCACTACAATCCAGTCATTTATAAGTCCTGGGGACAATATTTAGTGGAATTCTGAATGTCAGTAATCAGATCATATATATGTACATATATGGAATCTGAATCAATATCAGTAACCAGATCATATATATGGAATCTGAATCAATGTCAGTAATCAGATCATATATATACATACATACATATATATACACATATATATATGGAATCTGAATCAATATCAGTAACCAGATCATATATATACATACATACATACATACATATATATACACACACATATATATATGGAATCTGAATAAATGTCAATAAATGGATCATATATATACATATATATATGGAATCTAAATTAATGTCAGGAGCCAGATCATTCATATATATATGTATATATATATACACATATATATAATCTGAATTAATGTATAACATATGATACTATTAAATTCTTTTAGACTACAAGATGCAGTAGATACTTGGATGGTACCCAGGGCTTCAATTCATCCTCCTAAAAGTGACTGCTCTATTTCAATCTATCATTTCCTTGATCCCTCAGCTTATGAACCTCCTTTCTACTGAGTCTCCCCCAACCCAACCTTTCTAATGCATAAGTTCAAAGCTAAAACGGGATGACAATGGGTCACTCTGAGCAGCAAGCATTCTTGGCTAAGAGCTGCCAATTAACCTTTTAGGCCCCAATTCACTGGGACCTTCATTCATCAGTCACTCGTAATAGGTGGCAGGACAAGGGCTCTTGTGGGTGCTGGGTTTCCCTCAGTTCCACATGCTTGGCTCTGGGGGGCTCCTGCTCCAATTGTTGAATGCAGCGCCTTCCCACCTACAGACAAGTTCCCTTTCCATCACCCTTCAAACCCCCAGCTCCCCAAACCCTGAATCTCACCAACCTCTGCTTAGAAGTCTACTGAGCCCCGTGGAATCCCATGCTATGGATCCCACATCTAGTACCACAGTCCAGAGAGAAGCTGGAGTTGAGACCCACACAACATGACCCCTCCCAAGAATCCACAGGCTTTCCTCGGTAACCAGTTCCACAAAGTGACTTCCTCCTATGGGGTCACCCATCTAGGGCGGCTTTTCCCAGAAAGTATTCCAAACCCGTAGGGAAAGCCTCCTGGCCATGGACTTCTGCAGACACCTCCGGCCACAGTTAGTCCTTACCTTTCTCAATAATTAGTCATTAGGAAAGTGTGGGAAAAGGGAAAGAACCCCGACTTCAAAAAGCTAGTCTGAGTTTGACAGCTTGCCCAGGTACTTCCAGACCTTGGACCACAATTTGACCACATGCTCTGGACTGTAAATTCTGGCTCTTAGACCCTGATCTGCAGGAAGGCTCCTGACTCAAACCTGCACCCATAAAGCATTAGGCAATTGGGAGGGGTTAGGATCCCGAGGACCCCAGGCCACTGCCAATAAGTGGCCAGACCACTGAAATCAATGTACTCTTAACAGGATGGTAAAAGCTTATTTTCATTTTAAAAACCCATCTTCACGGTGCTTCCATCTGACGGAAGTCATGGAAAAGCTTTTATATGCTCACAAAAGCAGGCTTTACTTGGTGATTTACTAGATCCAGCAGCCAGGGAGTAAACCAGCATGGGAGCAACATAAATCATCAAGTGGCTCATGATCACTCCCAGAGGCACCCCCCACTCCCAGAGGCACCCCCTTCTCCCAGAGGAGCAGGGCAGGATAACAAAAGGCACCTGTTCTTGGCTTTTGTCAGAGGCTTCTCCAACCAGCAGGAGAACCCTCCTGATGCCCTGTGGATGCCCACCCATAGCCTCCCTGGTGAAGAAGAAGGCATCGAGTCAGTCAGACTGGAAGGGAACCTCAAGTGGGAGATTCAGAAGGAGGTTAATCAGAGCCTCCAGAGCCAAACAAGCAAAATGAGATGAGATATGAGGCTCCGGCTTCATGGAGCCAGGCTCTCTTTTAGAGGAACCTTCCTCAGGTGTAGTGGAACTGCTCTCCAACCCAACTGGCCAATCGGCCATCCCCCTCCCCGAGTCTTTGCACAAGCTGTTCTCCGGGTCTGGAGGGGACACTAAATAAATCCCTGTGGTGGAATGATTTATTAACTGGGAAAAATGCTGGAGTCAGGAGTCGGGAGGTCAGAATTTGCTACCCACTGATATTGGTCATTTACCAGTTCGTGTTTACTTTCTTGTGATCTTAAGGAAATCATCTCTCTGGGATTCAGTTTCCCCATCTGTAAGACAGGGGTATGGACAAAATGACCTTTTCTGTTATCTCCATTCCCAAGTCTATGACTTTGACCCTTTGCTGAGTCCCAGTTTCCTCATCTTTGCTACAAGGGGTAAAGACTAGAGCAATTTTTAGGGTTCTTTCAGTCCTAGTTCCATGACAGTCTGACACTTCTCTGAGTCTCAATGTTTTTTTTAAATAAGAAGGTGATTGGATCAGTGGGCTCCTCTGGTTCCTTCCCATTCCCTGTCTTTTCTGTATGACATTTCTGGACTTCACCCACAAAATGACAGGGTTGAAGGCTTCTAAGGTCGTCCTAGCCCTGACTACAGCACCTCTTTGGACCTCACTTTCCCTCTCTGTAAAATGCAGAAGTTGGACTAAAGGGCTTCTAAGGTCAATTGTTGCACATCTCTGAGAATGGGACATTTCTCGGGGTTTCGTTTCCTCATATGTAAAAAGAAGGGAAAAGGGACATTAAAGTCTTTAAGGTACTAAGAAGGACTAAAAGATCTCTAAGATACTAATGGGGAGTATCAAGTCGTTAAGGTACTAAGAGGGACATTAAGGTCTCTAAGATACTAAGAGGTAATATAAGGTCTCTAAGATACTAAAGTTCTAATTCCATCGATAAGCTTAAAATTCTTCCCCAGAAGTTTTTCAAGGAAAATAGTTTCTGGCCAGCCACCCTTGGGAGGTTGTGATATTAGCACCCACAGGGAAGCTGCCACTTTTTGTGGGTCCAGCTCCAGCCTAGAAACAAGGCATATCAAAGTCTGACTCATCCCACTCCTCAAGGTCTATACAAGGTCTTTACCCTGGACCCACAGTTTCCTCTTCCCCAGTACCCTTCCCATTCTCACATCCAGTAAGTCTGTCTTATCTGGACTAGCTCTAATTATTTTCAGTAGGAGTCCATGGGGAGTATGGGGTGTTCTGGAGTACCAGCACGTGTCAAGCCCTTCCCAGGACTGCTCCTCCACCTTCAGTCCACTTGGCACTCAACTCTCACCTGTGGCTCCAGGAAGCTGTGGCACGCCCAGTGGCCATACCCCCATAAACTGTCTTGGCAGATGGGCTAAGCAGGTTAAGAGGAACTAGGGTTCTCTAAGTATACCATCATGTCATCTGCAAAGAGTGATAATTTGGTTTCTTCATTACCTACTCTAATTCCTTTAATCTCTTTTTCTTCGTACTGCCAAAGCTAACATTCCTAATACAATATTAAATAGTAATGGTGACAGTGGGCAGCCTTGTTTCACTCCTGATCTTATTGGGAATGGTTCTAGTTTGACTCCATTACATATGATGCTTGCTGAAGGTTTTAAGTAGATGCTACTGATCATTTTAAGGAAAAGCCCATTTATTCCTATACTCTCTAGTGTTTTTAATAGGAATGGGTGTTGGATTTTATCAAAGGCTTTTTCTGCATCTATTGAGATAATCATATGGTTTTTGTTAGTTATTTGATTCTATATTTGATTATGCTGATTATTAATATGATTAATATAATTGATTATGCTGATAGTTTTTCTAATATTGAACCGGCCCTGCATTCCTGGTATAAATCCTACTTGGTCACAGATGTTTTCATTTTTCAAAGGACTCTAATCTTCTTGTAGCAACACAATATCCTAGTAAAATGTATAGGACCCCTATTATTTTCCCATTTCATAGACAGGAAAATTGAGGCATGGAAAGGCCCTGCTTCTTGCCCAAACATAATCTCCATGAGCATCTGCAGAGTACCACTGAGGCAAGGACCCAAGTAGAAGAGACTGGGGGTCTTGCTTCCAGGAGAACTGCGCTGATGGAAAGCAGAAGTCTTTGGAGCATGAATTGCTTTTGTATAATTGATTCTGCTCACTAACCATGTGGTGAGGAGTCTCTTTGTGTAACAAAATGGGACGGGGTAGACAGATTCACCTGAACTGATGCAGAGTAAAGTGAGCACAGCCAGGACACTGTACAGAGTAACAGCAACATCGTGCAATGATCAACTGTGATGACTTGGTTCTTTCTCAGCAATATGAGGATCCGAAACAATCCCAAAAGACTCATAATGAAAAATACTCTCTACCTCCAAAAAAAACCCTGATCTGATCTGACTAGAGACTGGAGCAGATTCTTTCTTTCTTTCTTCCTTTCCTTCCAAGTTTTCTTCTACAAAATGATTAATGCAGAAATGTTTTCCATCATTGCACTGTATAACTTCTGTCAGACTGCTTATCATCTCAGAGTGGGGGAAGGAAAAGAGAGAGAGATAGAATTTGGAGCCCAAAACAAAAAGAAAATGGAAAATTGTTTTAGCTATAATTGGGGGGAAATAAAATATTTTAATGGGGTGAGTTGGGGGTCAAAAGATTTTGTCCTGCCCTCTTGGACTGACTTCTCTTTGACTGAAGTCATAGACAGTACCATGATTGGCAGGGCCTTAGGTCCTGCTCACAGGGGACTGACTGTATCCTCAGCACCTGGTGCTGATTGAGTCATATGTTTTGTGACTATGAGCCTCAATGTGCTTTTAAGCAAAGGGGTTTGGTCATAATGTCAGTCTTGTGAGCTTTAAGAGGTTAGGAGAGGGAGCAATGCCTCATATAGGAGTAGAGTCCGTGCCAGCCAGGCTAGATAGCCAGCCCAGATTATTCTACTATCATCCCTCGAGACCTATCCCGGGAATAGCTGAGATCAGGGCTTATCAAGCTGTAATGTTGCATTTGGTGAGACCAACAGAGGTGGAAACCGCTATGTCTGAGCCCACTCTCCCCAGAGACTGAGATGCTCCAGGGGACAATATCCCCCTCCCCAGCCAGGTGTTGGAGGAAAGGGTTTATACTTCTATTCTTGCTCTATCTCCCAAGAAACTGGCCCTTTATAAATTGGTATTAGTCACTTAAATGGAACTGGGGCACTAGTCATTGGTGGCTACCAGAGAGAAGGAACACATCCAGGATGGAAGTTCAAGGTGAGAGCAGCAGGCAAGAGTAGGTGGGAGACTAGTGGTCCCCTTGTCCCCAAGGACTGTCCTTCTTAGTGATGGCCGGAGGGGCTGAGCTGGAAACAGAAGCTCTGCTGGCCGAACCGCCTCCAGCAGGTCAGAGTGGAGATCCTGGAGGTGCTCTGGCACCCCGATTCTCCCCAAGGAGGTCTGCTTGTGGGAAGCTGATGGTCTTCATTTATGATCCATCCCAGAATTTTCCCAGGAATCAAGGTCAAATTCAATGGCCCGGAATTTTCCAACGATTCTCTCCCCAATCTCCTTTTCCCCAAGATCCTTTTTTGTGTCTCTGACGGGAGTGACAGTTCTTTCAGACTCTCAGATGTCATTCCTCTGAGCCAGGTGACTTTAATTAAACTGACCTCAGTATGTTTTTGCTGTACCCCAGCATCCCTTATCTGTTAAGTCATCTTTATTTAGTCATTGTCATTGCCAAGGTCATTCCCAGGCAGAGAATACAGAAGCAAGAGGAGTCGGCAGCTCTCTGCTCTCTGTTCTTGGTCCTGTTGTTCCCGGAGAAAAGGGCTGATCCTTCTGCACTCCTCCCTTTGCAATCTGGCTTTTTGCCCCTTTTTGTCATTCTCGCTGATCTCAGCTCCCTGGAGCTTTAGTGCCCGACACTCCCGAGCTCTCCATGGCTCAGCGTTCGTCTCTTCAGACAAATTCTCCTTTTTCTCTGCAGTGCAATGATTTCTTTTTATCTCTGGAGTTTCACTCTTGCCCTCCTCCTGAACATCTGAACGTCTTGAAATCTGCTTTCCTCAAACCCAGGGTGTGTGTCAGGCTATGGGTGCATTTCCTTTCCTCCTCCATCACTAACTCCAGCAGAAAGTGGTCGCTTGCCACCCCTACACCCCTAGTTTCTGCCCAGAAATCACCACCTCCCTCTCTTAATGTACATTAGATCCACAATTGAATTTCCCCTGTTGGTCCCTAAAGGGCCCTTTATTCCAGCAAATTGGGTGCTATCTATAAAGCACTTAGCAGGGGGCTTGGCAAACCCAATGGAATTGGCTGAAATAGTCATTACCTCCCCCTCCTCATTTTATATTAAAAAAAACTGAAGTTCAAAGACCACACAAGTCCAGCCATACTGACTTATTGTCCTCCAAGCTTGGGAGAGTCCCTGGTACTTAGGAGGCACTTAATAAATGCTCGCTGACTGGCTGGCTGATGCCCTCTCTCAATCAGCCAACAAGAGTTTTTGAAGCTTGTGCAGAGATTGATTTACCTCCAAATTATCACAAATGTACAAATGCTCCCCAAAGTGTGAAAGGCATAACCTGCCCCACCTTCCCCCTACTACCTCAGGGGCTGGGGAAGGGGCGGGCAGGAAAGGAGGTTAAGAGGTTAGCTCAGTTTCTAGAGAGCATCCAGGCCTGGTTCCAAGTCCAAAGTCCTCTTCGTACTTGAGTTCAAGGCCGCCTGACCGCTCTGGTCCATCCTGCCAGCTCGGCTCGTGGCCCCATCCTGTCTGGAGTCCTGACTCCAAGGTCGACGTGGCTCACTCTCCCAACCCCAAACTGAGGACCAATGACTCAGAACAGAACCAAAGCACCCCAGCCCATCCCTTGGAGTGGAAATCAAAGGGGGGAACACAGAAGGGAAGGGTTTCCCCTCCAGGTCTGGAACACGGCACCTGCCCTGCACATAGGTGGGGATCTTCACCCTTTGGAAACAACAGGAAAAAGAGAACCTGTCAAAGACCCAGCTTCATTTGTGATGATCCCCCAGTGCCAGGCCCGGTGCCCAGTGCCAGTCAAGGAAAAACAGGTCCCGACCCTTGTCTCCATCTGCCGGGATTCCCTTCCTTGATCTCTCTTCTCTGGGGCCTTTTGGGATCCCATCCTCCCCACCTCCAGGGTCCTTCTTCCCTACCTAAAATATTCTATTTTATACACACTTCTGTGCTATGTCTATTCCCCCTCACCCAGTAAAACAGAAGCTTCTTAAAGGCAGGAACAGTTTGACTTTTGGCTCTGTAGCCCTAGTGCCCAGCACTGGAACGTAGTAGGTACTTCACACATGCTCAGCTGAATGGATCAGTGAACTTTTTAGTCCTATCAATCCGCACAGAGCAGCTAGTGGATTAGGAAGAGGCTGCCATCTGTGTCAGCAGAACCAGGAAGAACACCCTAAAATCCATGTCAAGAAAAGCACAGTCTGGCCCACCCAGGGCCAGATTCTCAGGACGCCCGACCCCTTTGGAGGCAAGTTTCTCTCCTACAATATATTTATAAAGTGCTTAGCACAGCACCTAGCACATAGTAGGCCCTTACTGACTGCCTGACTGGTCCTATGTATTTACTTTTATTCATTTAAAAATACTATTTTGAGCAGGGTCCAAAAGGTTTCCCCAGACTGCCAAAGGGACTGTGACATATGAAAAGATTAATCAGACCTTAAAGATTCAGTGCAGGTCTCTCTTTCTAAATGAAGCCCTTCTGACAGCTCCAACCCCCTGTGATTTTCCTGGCCCTCCACTCCAATGACCATGTAACTGGTTTGTATAAATCTCTCTGGGCAGATCTAGCACAGTGCCTGACACACAGTAGGTGCTTAATGAAAATACTTATTGAATGATTGTTGTTATTGTCATTCCCTACTAGCTAGATCCAATAAAAAAATCTATCTTTAAATATTGGTTAATTGATTAATTTCAAAGCATTTATTAAATGTTTACTGAGTTTACCCAGTAGTGCCTGGGAGAGGAAAAGGGACAGCTGGGAAGTAAGCTGAAAAAAATATTGTGAGCATGCTCACAAGTTATTATCTCAAGATGCTCAGAAGAGAGTCTATGAGGATCTTTGCTCTGCCTGTTTCTGTCACTAACCCGGCCGCAGGAAGCCCCTGGGGCATTCAGAAACATGGTTTCTATCCTGTGAAAAAGAAGTTTCCAGCTTGGGCTTGTTAGATCAGCAAGTGGTGGCTCTGATTGGGCAGGCAGCACACCCAGGAGAATCAAAGTTGAATGCCTTTCTTCAGTAGGCTGAGGCTGATTGCACTGCTCGTTGCTCCAACTCGAATCCCCAGAGAGTTCTGGAGGCAGCTGCTGGGGCAGTGGATAGACCAGCTCTGGGCCTGGAGTCAGGAAGACCTGGCAGAGACCCAGCCTCACTTGCCATGATCCCCCAGCGCCAGGAGACCAAGCTGAGATTCTGAGCGGTCAGAACAATGTGAAAATCCTGGCCGTGATTTGTCACAGCCACGCGTGAACCTCCGGGGATGTTTCAGCACCTTTGTACTCTTCCCAGCAGCAGAGTGTGTATATATTTATTTACGGAAGGGTGAGTGTCCGGCAGGCTTTTAAAGAGGTTTTGCAACCATCGTTGATACTGTCATCTTAATAAAAGCCTTTGTTTGGAGGGAATTGTGTCTCCCGGCCAACTGTTAAGGCGAAGCCCACCAGTGGGGGTTCATGAGCGCCCCAGAACCCGCAGCAGCTGCCGGCCGGGCCAGGAGGCATCCAGCCTGACTTTGTGACAAATGGAGGCCCAGAAGGACGTGCTCCAGTGTTGTGGCAAGCTTTCCATGCCTACCTGCCAGTCTGGGAGGCTGATCAGACTCCTTTGGAGGGCACTGCTGGGCAGAGGGAGAGCTGGCATTCCTGAGGTTTCCGGAGTGGCTTTGGGGCGTGTGGCTCAGCAGTGCCATCTGCTGTCTCCCATGCCCCCAAAGAAACCCCAGCCTTCCCCCATCTTCCCAGCCTGTATGTGCCCCGTTTCCTGAGACCCTCCGTACAAGAGGTGGCCCCAAGCTGGGTCCGTGGCTGATGGACTGTTATGCCACAGAGGAATGGCAGGGGCACACATGGAGAATTATGGGTGTGCGATGTATTTACTGTCAGACGGACTCGTGTCTTTATTATTAATAAAAATGATTTATTGGTCTTTATTACTGGTTTTGCTGAACTGCTTTTTCCTTCTTTCTTTTTTAATCTCAGTCCTCAGGTGGGCTACATTCCCAAATTCATGCTATGAAAAATGACTGCAATGAAACTAAAAGAGACGTAAACAAAAATAATTCTGGGCAACAGAGAACACATTAAATGTCTTCCCTCCTGGCTTTCTTTCCTTTCTATAGTTGAAGCTTTTTTTCTTTCCATAACTTTCCCAGCAGTCCATCCTGAGTCGCATCTCAAGCAGCACCAGCTGGATGCTGGCTCTTGGGTCCTGAAGCTCCTGCTGGGTTCAGTTCTGGCAGCACTTTGTACAGGAAATGAATGGGTCTGTTCCAGGCAGCTGATGGAACCTCTTCCTCCTCCTCTCCAGGAGCACTCCTCCAGCAGGCCCCTGTGTCTGTCTGCCCGACATACCCTTTCCACAGAACATAAGCTCCCGGCTCAGACAGGGTCTAATAACAGCAGAATTTATGTGGCACTTTCAAGTTGAAAAGTGCTAGATGAATACTCTCATTTGGTCCTCCCAACAAGCCTGTGAGATGGTTTTGTAAATGAGAAGGGGGGTTGAGGCTCCCCCAACGGGGGGCATCTCCTGGACTGGGTACTCACAGGGAGAGAGGGGAGCATCTCCTGGACTGGGTACCCACAGGGACAGAAGGGGGCTGTCTCCTGGATTGGCCATGCACAATTGAAGCTATGAGATCAATAAACAAAACAGAATATAAAGAATGAAAATATAGAACAAAATATAGAAACATCTTATAAGAAAAACAACAGATCTGGAGAACAGATCAAGAAGAGAAAATATAAGAGTAATTGGACTACCTGAAAGCTGTGACCAAAAAAGGAACCTTGACACAATGATGCAAGAAATAATCCAAGAGGATTAGTGATACAACAGTAGGAGAAAGAAGAAATAGAAAAAATCCACTAATCACCACCAGAGATCCTTTGTAGGAAACACATAGGAATATTACTGCCAAATTTCAAACCCTTAGATCAAAGAGAAAATTCTGCAAGAAACAAGAAAAAATAAAGCAATTCAGATACTCTGGAGCTACAATTAGAATTGTACAGGACTTAGCAGCAGCCACAATAAAAGACAGAGGTCCTGGAATCATCTATACCAGCAATCAAAATAACTAGGTCTGTGGCCAAAAATAATATATTCAGCAAAATCATCCATAATATTCAATGGAAAAAAATGGGCATTCATTGAACTTGAAGATTTTCAGGACTTTCTTTCAACCAAACTGGAAATCAATAGAGAATTAAACCTAGACCAGCCAATATCAAAGAGCAATTTCATGGAAGTCAACACGGACAAATTGTGTTTTAACATGGAAATACATACCATATGTTTAAGATTGACATCAGCAATGGGACAGCTCAAAAGAAAGAATGGGGCAAAGCTGAGCAAAATCTGGCTCTAAAAAGCAAAAATGACCTAGGAAAAGTAAAAGCAGCAATCGTGTTACACAAATGAGGTGCAGAGGAAGAATGGGCACAGAGGCATTGGGGGGGACCCTAGTTCTGAAAGAACAGGTTCAACTGGCAACACCACGTGTATACCCAGAAGAGCATAGTCCCCTCAAGCTCTGTACAGAAATAAGGGGGGCAGGATGGGCAGGAGGGGAAGCAAAGGGTGAGGCAAGGAAACAAGGGAAGGAGCCATGAGTGGGGGGAGGAAAGCAAGGTAAGGTCAGGAGTAAAATTAAGGCAGAAGAGTTAGCAGGGGGGGAAAGAAGGGACAAGTGAACTAAAGGTTCAAGCAAGGGAGAGATCAACATTCTCTGTCAGCCACCCTGATGTTGTTCTGGATGCGTGTGTGTGTGTGTGTGTGTATAATGTGTGTCTGTGTATAGCAGTGATGTGTGCATGCTGCTCTATATATGTGTGTGTAGATTTATGCATGTGTGAATGGGTTGAAATAGATGGGTATGGATGCACACATGTGTGCCTTTATACATATATGTAACATGTGTGGATTTACAACCTGCTTGGGGGAGATGGGGATGAAAGAGGAAAAAGGAATAAAGTAAGATAAAAGTACACAGCCCAGAGCAACAGTGACCTACAAGAAAGCAAAGAAAAGATGAACACTCGTGGCTATTTCTTCTACTATTATATAGTCTTTCTTGAACTGAGAGGGACGAGCAGGCGGCCCAGCCAAGGGAGGGACAAGTGAGGGACCAGGCCGAGGGAGGGTCAAGCGGCCCAACAGAGGGAGGGCTTCTCCTGGAAGGCACGTGTTCCCTTTTCCCAACTGGCCCGGACCCTGAGCTTCTTGTTCCAGGCTCAATTTAACAGGAAGAAGGGATGGTGGAGGAGGGAGGATCTAAAATGAGATGCCGAAAGTAGACACAGGAGGAGTTGGCAAGCTTGATCCTGGCTGGGAGGATCTCAGAAAAGACGTCAGAAAGGTTTCCCTGGAAGGAGCTTCGAGCCCATGGCTTCCTCGCCTTTACCAACGCTGCCCAGGTGATGGCTTTGATTCCTGAGAGGCTTATTCCACTTGGGGGTGAGGAGGGGGAGAAGCGGGAGACTCAGAGGGCATTGACACTGAGTATTCTTTAACTTAAAGATGGGAAAGTGGGTCAGGAGGGATCCAGATTCACTTTATGAACAAAAGTCTAGGAAAATGGCGATGACTGGAACAATTGGGGCACGATGGGGATAGTCACGCCCCGTAAGAGAACATAAAGCAAATCGCGCAGGCTATGTGGATTTATTAAAATGAGAAACAAAATTTTAAAGAAACAATTGAAAACCAGCAGAATTTCACATTATGGCATCAGGATCGGATCCCAGGGTCCCGGCCATGTTCTGCAAGCCACCCACTGCTCCAGGCCACGGTGGGGCATCAGGACCGGCTGTCGCGAGGATGATTCCAGAGGCATCAGACAGCGAGTTACCGTCAGAGCGTAAACTGGAGGAGAAGGCACTGTAGGGCCAAAGGAAGGGGCAAGATGGCGGCAGACACCGTGGCCCCTCGGAGCAGAAGTGAGAGTGGGAACCATCAAGGGAAAAGAGTCAGTAGAAATAGGCCCACAATTTCACAGAGGAGGGAGAACAGCACCTCAGACCGCAGCCTCCCATCATTTCAAGTTAAAGCACAGAAGAGGTGCCCGGCGTGGAGGTCACCGCTGAGCAATCTTCAAGAGAAAGTCCCCGGAGGCTCCTCAGCGGTCTCTGCACTCGGCCATCCTGGGAGTCTGGGCCCTCGGGAGCACATCCCAGATGTTACAGGGGGCTAAGGGTGCTGCATTAAGGAAGGAGACAAAAGGGCAAAACATTACAGCTGCACACCGTGCTGGGACAAAGGAGGAGGGATGGAGGCCCACAGGGATGGAGGTTACACAGGTATGGAGGTCCACCGGGGCCCAGAGATGGAGGCCCAGGGACAAAAGCCACAGGTCGGGGGCCTAGGGACAGAGGACACAAAGGCCTAGGGATGGAGGTCACAGGGATGGAGGTTACACAGGAATGGAGGTCCACCGGGGCCCAGGGATGTCTTGGGGTGGCCACAGCCCAGCAAACTGCCTTCCACTGAATGCTCTCTCTCAGCCTCCCCCCAACTGAGACTTCAAGCAGAGGCTGGGAGATCAAAGTGAGGTCACAGTGCAAAAATACAGATCCTGCCTTGGGCGTCCACGAGCACCTGGCCCTAAGGAAGTCACCACATTCTGGGCTTCCATTTCCCCATCTGGGAAATGGGTGGAATGACAGCATCGGCCTCCCAGAAGGACCATGAGGAAAGGAGGTCTGCCAACGGCTCCCCAAGTGCCCCAGGCTTTAACCACTGGCACCATCCAAGAGGCCTCCATGGGTCTCTTCAGTGTGGAAGGAAGGAGGGAGGGAAGAAGGGAGGGAGAGAAGGAGGGAGGCCTCTCAGGTCGCTCGGCCTCTCCCACTCCAGAGCTGGGATCCTATGAATTATGCCAAGAAGGACACCGGGGGCCAAGCAGAGGCAGGTCTAGAGCAAGAACTCACCGCGGCCTTCAAGGCCTGGTCCAGATCCTTGATGAGGTCATCAACGTCCTCCAAGCCCACCGAGAGCCGGATCAGAGTATCGCTTATTCCCAGCGCCTGCCGGTCTTCTTTCGGCACCGAGGCGTGAGTCATGATGGCGCTGGCGAGGGAAAGTGCGGGACTGTTAATGTGGGGGGTCCCTCCTCCCTTCTTCTACCTGCCCTGGCCGACTGCTCTTAGTGAAAGCAGGGCCCATGGCTCCATCCTGGCCTCCCTGGGCCTCGGTTTCCCCATCAGGGGACAATCGGAGAACCCTTAGTTGGGGTGGGAGTCCAGGCGAAGCCAGCGGGAGACCCCGAAGTTACAGAAACCCCAGTAGCAGGGCCTGGGTTCCAGCAGGATTCACCTGGCCACGCTCAGTCTCAGCCGGCTGCCCCAAGTCCCTGCCAGCTCCTCCTTCAGGAGGAGCGGTTGCTAAGCTCTAAAACCGGAAAATTTAACAACCGGCTCCTGGGAGCCGGCGGGTCCGGGGTGGGCCCAGCTTGGCCGTGTACATGATGGCACACACACGTGTCTGTGGGTAGTGTTGAGGGGGAAAGGTGTGAGAGTGGGGGGGGGTGTACATATAGTGTGTATAAATGCTGCATGTCTGCTCCCACACGCGCGGATCTGCCCGTGGATCACCCAGGCGCGCCCCGAACCACTGGGGATGGGAGCTGTTCCCCGGGAAGCTTGGGCAGAGCCTTGCTCCACTCGGCTCCTGAAGATCACACACACGGGATTTCCCGTGTGGAGGGCGCCCTCTTGTGTCGCCGGGTTGCCTAGCAGGCAGCCTTTGGAAGTGGCCGACTGAGCAGTTCCCATGGAGCACCCACCCATTGTATTCGCAGAGCGCCGGCGGGCACCAGGCCCTAGGGGGGATGGGGTTGGAGGGGAGGGGGGCCCTCTCCCAGGCTCCTTCCCAAACCCGCCATCTCCATGACCCCGGGGGGCTTCCCCGCTGGCAGGGCCCCCTCCTGTGCAGAGCGCTCCAAAGGAGTCCTCCAGGAGCACGGAGGAAAGCCGTGGGGGTTCTCCTCTGGTCTCCAGGTGTAACCAGACTTAAGGGGGGGGGAGGGGGAGCCTGCGCCGGTGCGGGCCGCAGCTACTGAGAGAAGTGGTCAGGCTGGAGCCTCTGGGGGGCTTCCGGCAGCCCCTAACTCACTGCAGCTGATAGGGGGCGGCCAAACTGGGGGGGGAGGGGGCGGGGAGGGGGCGGCCCGTGAACGCCGCCGCTCACCTCCGGGCTGCAAGAAACTGGGCGCAAGGTAAAGGCAAAGTAACCGGCAGAGACCCAAATGGACCGATACACAGGCAAGGAGGCAAAGCCAGGGGAAAGAGCTGGGCAAGGACTCCATCCGGGAAGGAGGGCCAGCAGCAGAGTGGGTGCCCCGGGGCTCAGCCCTTTCCGGTCTTCTCCCCTGTGACTAACCTGGGCTTTGCCTGGCAAAGACCCCGGAGCGCTCAGCCATTTTCTTCTCCAGCTCACTTTACAGCCGAGCAAATGAGGCAAACGGGGATGAGTGACCCGCTCAGAACCACCCAAGCAGGGAGTGTGCGAGGCTGAATTCGAACTCGGTATTTCCGACTTCAGGCCCGGCTCTCTACCCATTGCACCACCCATCCAGCCCGTTACTCCCAGTAACCCCACATCTGCAGATCCCTCCCTGGAGGGGGCTCACACACCTTTACAGATGTTAAATAGACTCTCATCGATCATCTGAACACACACAGCAGTGTAGAGCAAAGGCGGGAAACAAAGAACCAAGATAAACACAAAGATCTACATGAATGACCCAGAATGAAAGGAAGCAGCAGCCAATCCACAGCGAGGAAGTCGGGGAATGGCCACGAGGTGCCCCTCCCCCCTCTCAGCCAGGAAGCGGGGTCTGCGCCCACCAGACACAAGGGCCCGACTCTCCACTTCCCCCTTCGCTTTTCTTCTTTGCTCTAAAGAAGCATGGAAGATGGGAGGTGGAGGAGGGACATCTACACCTGGGAAATGGATGCATCAATAAAACGCCAAGGCCCGGACCTTCCAGATAATGGGAGGCAGGTGCAGAGCTCTTCCTGTATGAGTTTGGGCAAAGTTCTGAAATGGGGTGGGAATTTCAAGTCCTTCCCAGCTCCAAATCCATGATCCTAAACCATGAAGAAAGGCCAGAATCCAAAGTCTGCCCAAGTTCCTGTTCCTGAACCAGTCATTTACGTCACCATAAAAAGGAGTTTAAATCTTCATGTTGGAGGAAGGTGCCCTCCACTGAAAATCAATTATGAACTCAAGTTTGACTCCATTTGCCACCTAACAGCAATCACATCATCTATTCACAAGGCTTTAAGAAGCATCTATGGGCTCCAAGCGCTGTCCAATGTGCTGAAGACAGAGGGAGGAAAATGATTTCAAGGTAAGATGGAATTGAAAGCAACTTACGGAAGCTCGGCAAGACTTTCGTACCCTCCCAGGCTCTCAGCCAGTGTGAAAATCTATAACAAAAGAGAGCAAAAGAGAAATCTTCTAAGTAACTAGAACTAGTGAGAACTTCTACAAAAGCAAAAAAAACCTTTTCATTACAGTGGTCTGGGGCTGGGGAGGATCCCAGTCAGTCCAGGAAAAGAAAAAGGAAGATTGAGGATATAAAGGTGGAATTTCATGACCAGTGATAATCCACACTTCAGACTCTATTAACGATGCCCACTGCCACCGTCACACACATCGGGGCAGGGAACGATCGGAGCATGCTGCAATGCAGTACCAAAGGAACCAAGAGCAACAAGCTTGTTGTAGACAATGGAGAAATCTTTCATGTATAAGCACGCTCCTGGAAAGGGAGCTAAACAACCAGAACTTTCTGGTCTTGCTTTCCCCTTATCCTATTATAATGGTCTCTCTGTGGGCTATAAAGGCCAGAATGCTGAATTCTGGGCTCCTCTCTGTTCTGCTGCAGGGATGTTAAAAAAAATAATCTTACAATGTCTTTACATTTCAACTCTTATGTACTTCTAGATACAAAGGGTTTGGGGCTTGGGAGTCAGGGAACCCCAGATCAAACTGGCCAACTCAACTGTCTTCCCCAAACCTCAGGTTTTTCACCTGTAAGATGGGGTTCACCTCTGAGTGGAGTCACTTAACTTCCCTCAATTTCCTTGTCTGTAAGGAGGTGGGCCTCTGAAATCTGTTCAGATGCTATGATCCCATGACCTACCTTGTTATGAAGCCGATACTGTGTAAAGGAGCTATTTTTATTTGGCTGTTTTTTAGAGGGCAGAATTATACTTATACTGTACATTAGAGATAATTTTATATAGCACATATTACATCCAGCTATCCACCACATACGTGATAGCTACATAGTGCTTTTCAGTTTGCAAAGCATTTTTTAAACATTATTTCATCGGAAACAACAACTGGGCAACTCAGGAAGGGTAAGGGGCTTGCCCTGCGCACTCAGTCACAAAGGGAGGGTCTTTGTGGTTTCAAGGCTGACTGCCTCTCTGCCCACCACGCCAGGCTGCCTCCGGTGACTCACATGTGCCCGCCAACCCCACCCGTGCAGGCCGGGACGATACCTCCTCACCTTTAGATTCTTAAGGAAGGCTTCTGCATGCGCAAGCTCACCCTTGATATAAAAGGTGATCATCCCTGGGCACCCGGTGCACTGGCGCTGAATCAGCTCATACTGAGGATGAGACGGCAGACCTGCAATCAGCAAGAGGGATGGCTTACTGAAAGGCACTGGGGATGGAACTCGGGATCCAAACTAAGGATGCTCGGCCTCTGTGGTCACACGCTACACATATGATCTCACCCGAGCCCCCCAGGAGCCCTGGGACAGCACTCGATGCCTGGAGAACCATCAGCCCATTTTCTGCCTATCATGGACAAGCACCCAGGTTCCCCCAGCCACAGGACAAGCAGGCAGCTGCAGGTGAGGAAGGGTAGGGGCTATGGACGAGTCAGGGGAAAGAGGCCCAGGCTGCTAGGAACTATATTATTTGTTGTTACTTTTAAAATTCTTATTACTTATAATTATTCATTCCTTTTCATCCATTCACATCTATAGGTCAGAGCTTAAAGTCAAAGGGAGGGGAAATGGTTGGCAATCTCTGTAAGCCCTAAAAGAGCCAGTTTCAGAGACAGAAAAGGCCACCCATCTTTATCTGCGCATAAAAGGCAAGGAAGATGTCAGACCCAGCCACACAGAGGAAAACACAGCCATTCGGGGTTCTCCTTGGGACGGACTCGGTTGCCAGAAGGCCTCACCAGCACAAACAACTCACCAGGATAAATGACCTTCTCCACCCGAGGATTCGCCTCCAGGAACTTGGCCACCGCCAGGCCGTTTATGAAATGTTGCTTCATTCGGATCTGCAAAGTTTTCAGACCACGGAGACAGAGGTAACAATCAAAAGGCGACGGGACGGCACCGATGGCTGCAAGGGGAAGAGAGCCCCCAAATAAGAGAAGGTGACATGGACCTGGGGGGCCAGACCCCATCAGCACCAACCCACAAAACTGGGTTCAGTTAAAACTTCAGTAAGGGAGGTACAGAGAGGTTAAACTGGCCCATGGACACAAGCTACAATGTGTTACAAGCAGCACTTGAACTCCATTCTTCCTGACCCAAAGGCTGGCTCTCTACTGACTCTAAGTCAGTGAATGGGTAGAAAAAAAAATTTCCAAACAGAAAATGATGGACTGAGTGAAATGAAGAAAAATTAGAACAATTCATACAAGAACACCGCTAACAAACAAACTTGGAAAGCTGCAGGAAAGAATCACTTTATTGAGTATCTGGGTGCCCAGTGAATCAGTAGTGACACATAGCATTCGTTGGAGAGAGGTGATAGATTTAGAAGGTGGAATGGGACATTTTTGGATACAGTCATCGAGGTTTCTTTTGTTTGATTATATATTAGAATAAATGCATTTTTCTACTAAGTCTCATTGCAAACTGGTTCAAAAAACTGGGAATAGAACAGGTGCCCATCAGCCGGGGAATGCCAAACACGTCAAGGTACGTGAGCATGACAGAAACTGGCAATGCCGTGAAAAGCAGTGAATGTGAAGAGTCTTGAGAAACCCAGAAGGCAGGCACGAGGCAGTGGGGGACAGTGGGCAGAGCTCTGGCTTTGGGGTCCCCCTTTGATCCTTTCTATCTAGCTGGCCTTGGGCACCCTGGGCCTTGCTTCTTTGGAAAATGACTGGGTTGGGCTGGAGGATCTCAGGGTCCCGTCCAGCTGTAGCTCATGAGCAGATGCTAAGTGAAAGAAGCTGATCCAGGGAAACCACACAATGACAATGACAGCGCAAAGTCCAGCAAGCATAACTCCAACAATGTTAATAAAATGAAGCCAGAAATGGGGGGAAAGGGGAGGGGAGGGAAGGTCAGGAGATTCTCCCTACTTCAGAGTAACTGAACAAAATAGGAAATGAAGTAGGAAAATAGGAAATGATTGGGAATGTGAGCTCTTCCTTTCACCACCATTTAAAATGAAACAATCATGACTAACTCACCGTATTTGGTCCCAAAGCAGGAACCAGAAAAGAAATTTTACATCTAAAAAATGTCTTAGTTTTTAAGTGACAAAGTCCTTCAGGTAATCATTGGTCTGGATTTGACCTTAAACTGGGGACAGATACAGCAGCTGGACCTATGGGTTCATCAGCACAGGAAAATCCCAGAGAAATGCAGAGGTGACTTAAGGTCTTAAAGAGTAGCCCAGAGCACCATGTGGGGCTCCAAAACCACGATTAGAACACTTAGGAAATACTTAACAAGATAAAAATACAACAGAACACAGATAATGTTAGCATCTAGGTTTTTATGCCACTATCTCTATGAAGGGTTTAGGGGCCCCTATTTCTACTTGAGTTCGACAGCACTGGCCACTGACACTCACTCGCCCAGGGTCACAGAGCAATATTCTATACATCAGAGGCAGGACATGAACCTGAGGCTTCTTGGCTGCCCACAGGGCCAGTTCATGATTTTAAAGGTTAAAAAAATCTCTAGATGAGTCAGCCATGACCTTGTGATCCACAGACAAGCCAGAAGGGAGATAGCCAGAATAGGTGCCGGTAATGGCATTCTGGCCGCCCATCATCCCCCCCCCCCATACACCCCTGGGGACATCTGAGGTGTCCTTTAAAAAGGAAGGAATAAAGAACCCAGATTTCCATCAGCATAAGAGATTCCTCACGGGAAACCCCCTTGAAAATTTAGAAAAGAAAGCTAGAGCATGCTGTTTTCTCTCTGGGGAAGAATGCAAAAAGGCAGGGCAAACAGAAACCGAAGAGACACTCCCTCAGAAAACAGAAAAGAGACTTCAGGGTCCATGGGAGGCGGGGGTCAGGGAGTCTGCTCCCCGAATTTCAAAAGGAGATACTCACAATTCTGCAAGAAGCTGAGTCTTTTATAGAGGTTCTCAGAATTCATTGAAACCAAACCCATGACAACATCACTGTGGCCTGACGGGAAAGAAAGGGTCACAAATGAAGTTCTCCTTTAAACTTGTCAAGCACGATATTCAAACAAAGATAATATTGCAAGGAATAAGCTCACTAAAGCAACTGCAAAGCACTGAATGGCGGGAAAACACAGGAAAATGAAAAGCTGCTAGGAAAAAACAAAACAAAACATTTTTTTCAGAGGGTGGGTAATTCCATCTAGACTAACCCCTATTTTTTTTTTTTTAAACAGCCTTTTTGCACAATCCTTTCCTGGTGAATTTTGGAAATATTGTTTCCTATCTAAATACCCCAGACTACAGTTCCCTGTTCCTGCTGAATTGTACAGAAGCAGCAAGGCCAGAATCAACGAGCCCACTGAGTGCAGATTAACAGTCTCTTTCCACTAACCATAAAAATAACAAAGCGTACTATCTACTCATCCCTTCCTAGAGAAGGGCAGGGCAGGACAGCCCAAGAGAGTGGATGCTAGCCCGGGTTCAGGGAGCTCTCAGACTGACCCATTCTGTAAAATGAACCTGGGTCAGCCTACATTCAGAACATGCTATATTCAGGTTATTTTAGGAAGAGCATTACTAAGTGGAGAGCAAGCAAGGTGGTGGACCAGCCCCAGCTCTTTAAGGATAATTAGAGAGAACTGGGAAGGTTTTCTTTGGGAAAGGCTGGCTCTCTTCAATATGTGAAGAGCTGCCATCTAGAAGCTGAATTTGATTTGTTCTATATAGATGGAGAGGGAAAAGCTAGTAGCAAAAGCCAACCCATGGAGACAACATCAGGAAAAACTCTCCACCCATTAGAATCATGAGGCTTGGGAAGTAGAGTCTCTCCCAAGGAAAGAAAAGGCTGAATGTGAGCACGCTGGGGGTTATTGTAGAGGCATGGGATGGACTAGCCCACTGGTGTCCCTCCCTACTCTAAAACTTGGTGATTCTGTGACCAGATAATGCTAAGGTCCCTTCAGCTCTAAAATTCTCTATTTACCAATTTCCAAGTTGAGGTAGGGGAAGGGAGGAAAGGAGAAGGAAAGAGGCCTATATATTTTCTATATATATTATATACATATATAATATATTGGCATATTTTATATTTGTGTGTATAGATATACATATATATGTATATATATATATATGTGTGTGTGTGTGTGTTATGTGTGTGTGTATATATGTATAATACACACACACACACATATAAGTATTATATAGGGTCCAATATATGCCAGGCACTGTACTAAACACTTCTTTTCTTTTACAAATATCCCATTTGATCTACATTACTATATTACTTCAAGTACCAAGTATTCTCAGCCTTATAAAACCATTCCTATCCCTCTTACAAAGGAGAAAAGAAAGGTCATTCCCAAATTCAGAGTGGAACAGTACACTTTTTTCACTCCACACAAGTCAGAAGGGAAAACTAAAATTACTGTGGAAAAAAATGGGAACTGAAATGTCAAACTCTGCGCTACTTTCAGCCATCAATGGAAAAGAACCAATTAGAGAGCATGCTCGTACTTACCATTCATATACTTTGTGGCTGAGTACATACAAATGTCAGCTCCCAGATCCAAAGGACGCTGAAATGGAACAGAAGGTTAGTGTTTCAATGTGGAAGAGTTGGGGTGCAAGGGGAACCGGGGCAGGATTATCAAAGCTGACAGTGTTGTTCCACCAACTCTCATAAAGACCATCTTAAGCATCTGTTTAGTTAGTAACACATATATAGTAAAGTTGGATTATTTCCTATCGTTTTCCATATTAGAGTTTCCTCTCCTTTCCCCCCAAAATCTGGTCCTTTCAGCAGAGTTCACTCAATTAATTTAGCCAATAAACATTTACTGAGTGCTTCCTAAGAGCCAAGGACTCTGGGTACAAAGATAAGAACGGAGGAAGCTCCCCTCCTTCATGTTCTCCTGACCTGAGCTGTGGGGCAAGCCAAGATTTTCAATATGACTGATTTTGGAAGGACAGTTGAATCCCATGTTTCTCTTAATGATCACTTCTAAGATGGCATCAGGGACCCAAGGTCATGTTTTACTTTTAATAAAGATACCAACAGTTGCCACTAACTCTCAAAGAGTCTCAAAACCCAATGCAAAAACCAATCTGAAAAGATTTCTGTCATTTTAACTTCGTGTTACTGTCAAGACTGCTCACACTTTGGGGTGAGCCTAATTACTCTTGCCCCAAACGAATCCCATGGAGCCAAAGCTCCATCCGCCGGCTTTCTCCAGGGATATTTCCTGAACAAGAGATCATTCATTCTCCCACCATGTTTTTTCCTGTTTGTTAATCTTCTGCTCTTCAGATGACTGTGTTCAAAGTAACCAAAGAAAGGGTGTATTTTACAACAGGATCATCAGCCCTCCTGGGCTTCAGCCCGAACAAAAAGGTTTTTTTTGTCATATGGAACCTCGTGAACAGGCTCACAGGGAACTCCTGGGAAGGCAGGTCTGCCCAGCAAAGCCCTCAGTCCCTGGCCCGCAGGTGTGGTCCTGACAACTAACCTGCCCACCATCACCCAGCCAACGGGACCCTTGGTTTTCCTGCATTTGTCCCCTGTGGGCTCTCCAAAGGGAGGGCTTAGTTCCTGGGATACATTATCAAAGGCATCCACAGACCGGCCCTGTGCAGAACTCTGGGAAGAGCCTTGAGGACCCCAAGAATTTGGCCCCACAGCCCAAAAAGATCTTTTCTGGCAACTGGCGTCCTCCCCTGCTGGGCTGTACTTCAATTAACCACAACACTGACTCACAGAGTTAGACATTAATCACCATCAGACTTTGCCTTCTCTGAAGTAAACCATTAAACCACATCTGAGGTGATGGAGACTTGGCAAACATGGCCAGAGCCCAGTCAAAGGTGCTCAGGGCTAGGATGCTGGGGCCCGGGAGCCGAGGACTTGGGGCTAGGAAGGCGGCCGGCTCATTCTCCGGTCACACGGCTTGCAAGGGCTTCATTTAAAACAGGGGTATTGTCATCTGGAACAGATGAGATCCTGGTCATGGAGGGAACCCTCAGATGTGGAAATGATGCAATTAACAGCTGTCTATCATACATATATACATACATACACACACACACACACACACACTTAACAGCTATTTATAATATATTTGGGAATATATATTTAATAGCTGTCTACCATATACATGGGAATATGTATATATATTTAATAGCTGCATATTATATTTATTATATAGATATAAAACTAGGAAAATGGCTAACGACCTTTCTTTTGGCAAGCTGTGTCAGAAGTTACTTGACAAACAGTATTTATAACTCCAAAAGATTTGTCCAAGTTTTAAACATGAGGTTATAAATATCGCTCTAATTTCTCCTTTTTTTTCTCTTTTTTGAAGGGAAGGCACCAGAGTGTAGATCAAAGCTTCTTAAGCTGTGGTCCTCAATTCCCATATGGAGTCTCATTACTGAAGATGGAGGTTGTGAAATTATGATTTATTATTGGTAAGTATTAATTTGTATACCTATTTTACAAACAAAACAGGTACCTGGGGTCATATAAAACTTTCTCAAGCAAAATGGGTCACAAACAGAAAAAGTTTAGGAGCCCTGGTTTACATGTTAAGTCTCATAAATATGTGTAATAGCATTTCAAAATACTATTAATTGAACTGATGAGTATTATCATAATTACTATAATATAATAACAATAGTTAGAATTTATGGATTACTTTAAAGTTTACAAATGCATACATATCGATGTATGTAAATATATAATTTTACATGTAAAAAGTTTCTGTAAATGTATGAACAGTTGTATAAACGTGGGAGTTTTCACTTACCTGGAAATAGGCCGACATGAATGTGTTGTCCACAACTAAAATAATGTTGTCATATTTATGGACCACTTGAGCACAGCCTTCAATATCAATGACTTTCAAGCTGGGATTTGTGGGAGTTTCAATCCAAACAAGCTGAAATATAATTCAATGAATGTAGTCAATGGATGCTAATATGACCTCAATCTTGTCTTTCCATGGAAATCACATCCAAAAATACAAAATCCTGGCTGGGAATGACGCACTTCTGTAGTATGAAAGGGGGAAGGGCTCAAGCAAAAAAATATTAACCGCTTATTTGAGAGCCATTTGTTCTGTTCATGTAGTTTCTATGTAATAATATGCATGTGTTGTTTCCTTAAGGCAAGGTTAGTTCCAGTTATGTCTTTCTTTGTTTCCTTGCTGCCCACAGTAGGTGCTTAATAAATGCTCACTGATTCGTTGGTGGGTTGGGTAAAAGGTAGTAATTATGCAAGAATCCAAAATATGTATCTGTGCAGTAGGGGATATGTAGGCAGTCCAGCCTGGGAGTCTGAGTACAGAGCAGAGGGCAGCTAGTTAAAAAGAGCAATGGCTCCTGGGAAGAGGGCTTTCTCCCTGGAATCACCTCTCCTGATTCATCCATCCAAAAGGAGATGGTGGGGCCTTTCCTTTTACAAGGTAAAGACTGAGAATCCTTCCTACTGCCCACGGGAAGTTACCTCAAACAAGGAAAAAAGTAAGTTTTCTGCAAAAATTGCCTATGAATATAATCTCTAAATTTCCAAGTTTGCTCCACACAAAAACACAGATCCTTCTGTTTTTGTGCCGGAAGAGGAAGGGAAGGGGAGGAAGAGAGAAGGAAAAGAGGAAATCTGGGGAGATCTGTCTGACACTGTGGATGAAGAAGCAGGAGAATCTATTCCACAACAAGGCATATATTAATGGTGAAAGCATAATGCTCAGTGTAGTGGCCAAGCAGGATTCCGGAGGCTTAACCCCGACCCTGCTCCAGATCTCCTCACAGAGGGCCTGAGGAAGAGGAGCTCTGGGGCTCGACAATGCATCTGGGACAGAGAGTTTCTCTTTCTTTTTGGGAGGGGGGCACCTTCATTGGGAGCCTGTGCCAGGGTCGCTCAACTGAGTTGAACCCTGCCCCTGGAAGGAACTTCACAGCAAGTTGTACAGCCTTGTCCTGGAACAGGGATCCTGCCTGAGGCAAAACCCGATTGGCTCCCGCCTAGTTCTGGCTCTGCTGAGACCCTCTGAAGGCCCAGCACTAAAAACTCCTTGTACTTGGGACATTCTGTCTTTACATCTTAAAAAAGCTATTAAGGGGAGCTAGGCAAGTTGAAAGTGCTAGAAGCTAGGACACAGTCAGAAGAGGAAAGAAAATTTAAAAGGAAAATAAAAGTTCTATAGGAAGATATGTTCTCCCATTAAAAAAAAATAAATGTTATCATTGGCAGTTGTTCTCTTTATTGAAATAGGAAAGACAGAGACTGAGAAATAAAGACAGAGACAGAGACAGAGACAGAAACAGAGAGACAGAGACAGAAAGAGACAGAAACAGAGAGAGACAAAGACAGAGAGAAAGAGACAGATAGAGAAACAGAGTGAGCGCCAAGTCCCATTGAATACCTTGGTTTCTGGGGTGATTGCAGCATCCAGCACCTTAAGTTTGGAACAGTCAACAAACGAAGCCTTCAAACCCATTTCAGCGGCCACACGCCGGAAGTATCTGTTTGTCCCTGCAGCAGAAAAAGATCTAAATAAGCATGGAAAACCCAGAGTTCCAAGCACCTCCCAGCCCAGCATCATCTAATCCAGTGTTATCTCTACAATCCTGGAACATTCAAGGAAACTGCCATCAACCAGAAAGCACTGGTGCTATACCATCAGGTCAGACTCAAAGGGGATGTGGCTCGTTTTTCAAATTCATTGTAACACGGGATATGTTTTGGGGTTGGGGGAGCCCTCAGGGGCCAGATTTGTTTGCAAATGAAAGTCATGCAAATGATGAATAATTTAAATAAAAAACATTTTTAAACATACAAGTGTAGCTAAGGCTACATCATGCACAAAAATGTAAAAATGGCAGGTTTTGTTTATTTCCAGTGTTATTACTTAAAACTTGGTAGATTAGGGATGGGGAAGGCAGAAAGACATTATAAAATTTAAAAGCTAAAAGTAATGAACAGATGGTAGAATGACCCAGAGACAAAAAGACTGAACGTATTTTTTTTTTCTCTCTCTCTCTCTTACACACACACACACACACACACATACCCCATTTTATAACTGAGGAAACTGAGGCTCATGAAGGTGAAGTGATTGACCAGTCATTCAGTTGGGAAGTAGCTGAGGGAGCTCTCCCATCTCCGGCTCTCCTTCATCTATACCACATCCCCCCTCACTTCAACCCCCTGAGAACTCCCCCAAGGCGCTCCCTGATATACCTGGACACACACTCAGAGAATTTCTTCACGTTTCCTGAACTGAAAATAACTACAATTCATGTCTCAGGGATGTTTTAAAAATAATATTGGAGTCCAAATATAGACTTCAGTAACAGGAAGAGAAAAGGCCACTTCTTTTCCCTTTGTGCCTTTCTCAACGAGCCTGGCATTTCCCCCAGAGAACCTTAGCACATCAATAATGAAAGCCTTGTTTTCAATGAGATCGGCCCCATCTCCTGTTCCTGAGCGGCCTCAATAAGGCGGCAGTGTACTCACTGAGCATGACTGCTTTTCCAGTGCTTCCCATCAAAGACCCAGAATCATCCAACTTAGAGAAATATGAATTGTAAACAAACTATTGATTGTTCAATTTTTTGTATGCCAAAAATATGCTCATCTTCAGAAAAAAAATCATTTAATCAGAAATATCAATGTTTTTCATTGTATAAACCTCATTCTAAAAATAATATGATATATGAATATAAGAAATCTAGGAAAATTGTTGATAAAAATTGATAATTTCCTGTGCTGTTTCAAATCTTACTGGCCAAAGGTAAAATTTTCTTATTTGCCTCTCCATTTTGTGCATCACGGATTTGAAAGCAGACAGGGACCTTAGGGTTCTAATCCAACTCCCCATTTTATAGGTAAGAAACTGAAGCAAGGGTAATTTGCCCGAGATGACAACAACATCTAGTAAGTGAAGGGAGGTGATTGAATGTATTGTCACTGCTGAAATCTTCCTCACTCTCCCACACTTCTGACTGACACATCTTAACTCTGATAACTCTGGCTTCATCACAGAGGAAAACTAGAGAAGACTCTGGATCACCATCATCATCATCATCACCACCATCATCAACCCCCCTGCCCACCCCACCCCCACAGCCACAACCCCACCCCCCCTAATCTACATGACTAGCAGTGAGGGTGCCCCCAAGAACATCTTGTGCAGGTCAGAGGTCACTCTCAGGGGGTCAGTCTTGCGTCCCTCCCCCCAGAGACTTGTTAGAAAGTCCTGGTTGCCAGAGCACTCAGGACGCCCGCTCTGGGGGCTTACAGTCTCAGAGCCTGGTCAGCAGCACAGGGAGATCAGCACGGCCTCGGAAGATGGCCTGTGTTCTGCTGCCTCTAGGTCTGTGGCAGCATGGGAGGCGCGGGTCCCAAGCTGGCCACTGACCGTCAGACAGTCCTTCCAATCACAGGCGATCTCGTGCCTTGTGGCAGAGCTGCCCACGTACAGCCCCCCGAGCCAAGAGTGCTCCTTACCTCCATACACATCATCCATGCAGATAATGTGGTCCCCAGCCTTCAGGAGATGGGTGATATTCAGCGTGGCGGCTAAGCCTGAAGCGAAGGCCAGACCTAGAACGGAAGCCAAGTCAGAGTGGGCACAAACAGTGCCCTGGAGCCCAAGCCACAGACCAGGAGCTGGGGCCGAGTTACCCGGCTTAAGCAGGACCAGTCAGTAATCCGGCACTGAGCCAGGACCCGAACCTCCCCCTCACTCGTCAGGATGCTGGCCCTTACTAGACTGCCAGACTCACTAGTAACACTCCCACCCCATCAGATGCGGTCATTAGCCCATGTGAGAATCCGAGATATTAAGGGACTTGGTCAAACTCACACAGCTAGAAGGGACAAGGGGGTCTGAGGCAGCATTTGAACTCAGGTCTTCCTTGACCCTATCCACTGCGCCACTGGGTGAAGGAGATAACTGAGAAACTTATTAAAGGAATGAGGGAGATGTCATATCTTAGTCATTTTTCACCTTAACTTGCCAACTTCATTTTTCAAACATGATAAAGTCATGGACAATGTTAATCTGAGTCCTGAAAGGTTAAAGTCAAAGGTTGTGAAAGCTCCAATTCGGATTTAAAATATGCTAATGGCTGGTCCACCCAGACCAATTACATCCCCTCCCTGAGCCAATTTTCTCCTTTTTAAAAGGAAAAGCTGAACTAGACCAGGATCCCTTAGCCATTTTTATATGTATCATGGACCATGATGACATCATATGGTGAAATACATATGGAAATTTCTTCCTGAAATTTTTTGAAGGCATAAAAACAAAATTTTGTTTTTATTAAAATTTCATTATCAACTTATTTTTAAAAAGATCACAGCCCCCAGGTAAAGAACCCCTAGACTAGACAACTGTAGACCTCTTTCCTACTCAGATGCTCTGGAGCTCCATCCATATTTACAAATCATCCTGGGACTCTATATGGTTGTTGGAAAACATCTTGAAAACATGAACTGCTCACAGTATTTAGCACCATCCAGAGCTGCTACCACCTTCTCCAAGCAATTCCGGGTGGGATTTCCAGAGCGACTGTATTCAAAACCCTTAAAAAAAAAATAATAAAGAGAGTCAAAGTTTAATTTTCTTTTAATGAGAGTGATTCCTTAGAAGTGAATCTTCTATAGGCAGAGACACTAGAAGAAAAACACAGGAAAAGAAACGAGAGATATATGGAAGAAAGAATTGGAAAAGGAATTAACATCTTGGCACTGTAAATATAAAACTTAGTCTAGACAAAAAATTTTCTGAAAAGTGTAATGGACCCAAAGGAAGCTAATGACGACATCTGAAAGTTGTGACTGACAGAAAAGAAGCTAGATATCAAATTTGAAGAAATCCCTTAAAAACTGTTCAGTGCTCTTAAAACCAGAGCACAAAGTGGAACCAGATTAAAAAAAAAATCGGCCAGTCACCTTTTAAAAGAAACCTCCAAATAAAAATTTCTTTTAAATAATAGACAAAATCCAAGGCTTCCAAGACAAAGAAAAGTGTACTGAATGTAGCCAGAAATAAAGAATCTAAATACCAACTTTATCTCTAATCCCCAAACCTGCTAGAACTATTTTTGATGCCTCTTTAAAGTTTATTTTGAGTAATCTCTCCCTTAATTGCTCTCTTTATTCTCTTCTTTTTTTCCTTTTCCCCTCCTGTTTTCCTGTTTTTCTCCCTTCTCTCTCTTAGTGTATTTCTCTGTCTCTGTCTCTCTCCCTCTCCCTTCTATCTCTAATTAGCCACATTGTGGCAGAAAGGAACCAGTTTCTGACTTGGGGTTTGTTTCCATTTCCTCATACTCTCCAGCTGTTGTTTACATAAAAAGCTAATGTCAAGGTCAACTTGGTTCTAAAAAGAATGAAAAGTTTCCAGGGAAGTCCCTTCATCTTGACCCATTGGAAGGAGGGGGTTGGTCAAAGGGGAGAGGGGAAAGTCTGGAAGGGCCGAAGGCTACAATGTAGCCAAGATACAAAGTAGCCAAGATACAATGTAGCCAGCACTTGGTCAGTCATTGCCAAGCCCTTTTCCTTGAATGATTCCATCCAACTGTACTCTCGGTGAAGGGGGGGGGGGGCGGGCGCGGGGGCAGGAGTGGAAGCGTGAGAGCCTGGACTGGGATGCAGAATATCAGGGAGGGGAAAACACTTTCATTTTTAGTTGTGGTCTCAGTTCCTGTGTGATGTCTTGCACGTAGGACACACTTAATAAAGAAAGCTTTGTTTATCTGACTTAATTGAATAGAGCCCCAAGGATTTGCTAAGTGCTTTACACAAGCACTATCTCTTTGGGTCATCAGAAGAAAAGAGCATTTAATGCTAATTACTCGGGTTTTTTTTTTTTTTTTCCCCAGAACTTGAAGGCTGAAGAAGTGCATGAGGGCAGAAGGTGTAGACATGTTTTGCTATGTTGGTCAAGAGATACTGTGGAAACTCAAAGTATTTTTTTAAAAAAAGTACTGAATCTCAACTTCATTCATTTTGGGAAATAAGTATCTCACTTTTTTCCAGGTGCCATTTCAATTCAATAATAAAGTCATTTGTAATGATCATTCATCCATCTTCTTAAATGGAACCAACAGATTTCAGCTCCCTTTCCCTACTTTTGGTCTTACAAATGGATTGTCATGTCATGAATTCAAATTCCACACTATATGCAATGAGAGGGGCCAGAAAAAATGAGCTGAGCTGTTGCCTCAGACCCACACTGTTTGGGTGACTCTGGACAAGTCACTTAACTTTTCAATGCACAAGGCAAATCTTCAAATTGCAGAGCTGTACTGGTAAACTGAGCTTTTCCCTGCCCTCAAAAATGCACCAAATAAGTGCTGGGAAAGAGGAATAAAAGATAAAAAAAATGAACTCCTTGAGGGGGTTATAATCTGGTAAGAGAGATATGCATAATGGGGCAGCTAGGTGGTGCAGTGGATAGAGCACCAGACCTGAAGTCAGGAGGACCTGAGTTCAAATCTGATCTCAGACACTTAACATTCCCTAGCTGTGTGACCCTGGGAAAGTCACTTAACCTCAATTGCCTCAGCAAAAAGGAAAAAAAAAGAGATATGCATAGTTCATAGCATAATACAAATTAGAATATGATGAGTACATAGAAGTAGTAAGTTCTCAGAAATACAAGAAAGGAGGGGCCATCTCTAGGAGGAATGATGATGATGATGATGATGATGGCAACAATAATAAAAGCTGCCACAGTACTTAAAGAATTACAAAACTCATTCTAGCCTCACAATTACCCTGTGAAGCAGTTACCATGACTATTATTATCCCCATTCTTGAAAATGAGGAAACTGAGACTCCATGCTTAGTACTGAGTAGTAGGTGCTTAATAAATGTTTGTTCTCTTTCCCATGATCTACAAAGAAGCAGATTTGTGAGCTGGGCTTTGAAGGGACAGAAATTCTCATCCTAAAATCAAGAAAGAGCAACTCCTTAAAGAAGGAGTTCTGAAGTTTTGGGGGCTGTGGACTTTTTTGGCAGTCTGTGAGCTCCTCAGAACTGTTTTTCAATGCATGAAAAAAAATTACATATGGTAAGAAAGAAAGCCATTGATACTGACATAATTTTAAAAATATTTTAAAAAACAAATTCACAAAGATTCCATGTTAAACTTTGATCTAATAGAATCTCCTTCACTTTACCAGATGAGGAAACTGAGACTCAGTGTGGGGAAGGAAAGGGCTAGCATATCATAATAATAATCATAATCATAATAATTTACATGGCACTTTAGAGCTTGTCAAACCCTTTACAAATATTACACCTCATTGGGTTCTCGTGATGATCCTGTGCTGGAGGTGCTGTTAGTATCCCTGTTTTAAGAGGTTAATGATTTGCTCAGGATCACACAACTAGTAATATCTAAGGCTGAACTCTAGGTCAGGGCTTCCTGCCCCCCAGCCCTGGCCTTAAATGCACCTATAGTTAAGAAAGTGGTAAGATGAAAAGGAAAAAAAAAATAAAAACAAAAAACAAAAACCTAACTGGCTCTGGAGTCAGAGACCCTGAATTCAAATCAGACCCCTGACACTATCTGTGTACCCCTGGGAAACCTGCTGTCTCATGGGTTTCTGCTTCCTCCTCCAGGAGCTTCCAGAAGACCTTTCTGAACATCAGTTTCTTTCTTAGCGTGTACAAAGGGTGCAAACTTGCTGCCAGGGCCTCTTGCCTTGACGATGAGCTCCATCCACTTTGCCAAGCTGGCTCTCATTTGTGAAAAAGTGTCTGAAGATGACAATGATTCAGAATGCAATATCGTGCAGCCTTTAACCTTCTTCCCCATCGCCTTGGTTGGCTGACCCTGGCACGCCAAAGTGGAGAATCCACAAATTTCAGCAAGTATCAGAGCCAAGCTGGCTGCCAGGGACACAAGAAGCTGGGAGGAGCAAAAAATGCCAGTGCTGTTCTTAGGGAATTTACAGTCTGAGTTACAGTTACACAACTACCTCCAAACAAGAGGGACTCAGGTTAAAGTCACTGAGGAACATGGAAAATAATGTATGGAAAGTCCTTTGGGAACCTGGCTGCTTTGACACAAAGGTTCTCGGGCCCTGCACTGTGTTGGCTGTGTCTGGCCTAGAATCTCAGATTGAGTTCTTTCTTGATTCCACAATCCCACATGTAGTTGCTTGTCCTTCATTCTCACTCGACCATAACATACAAGTGAATTGGATTTAAATTGAGGGAGGGCTGGGCAAGGTCCCCTGCCTCACTTTCCCCTCCAAAACCATCCAAGACTAGGGGCCAGATAGAGATCAGGACAACTGGACGTGGTCCTGGATGCAGTGGGAGACCTGGGCTTTTTGAAGCTACAGTCTCAGTTTGATTGAGGCAACACCCATTCAACAATTAAGACTAGGGAGCAATTGGGGCAAAGACTCTCCTTTCACCTAGTCAAACCAATCAATCTACCCATTGATCTGGGAAGGGAAGACCTTCAAGGTTTCTGACCAAAACAAATAATTGCTATTTACATTTCCACTGAGCCAATCAGGAGCAGTGATCCACTGGAACTTGGCCCAGGACTTATTACTGGCCAATCAGGGAGGAAAACCTTGACAGTTTTGAACAGGGTCGATACAGTAAGATTATTCTGTAGATGGCACATAGATGGTTTGGGGGTCAAGGGACTGTTAGGCAGAAAGCTATCCACCTGACATCGATGCTGAGAGGGGAGGGCTACACAAATAGGTAACTGGTTCAAGTTAACAATAAAGCTATTTTAATAGTTCAAGTCAGAGAAAGTCTGAACTTAAATCATCATGGCTGAGTTAGGAAATACTAGAAGCAAAAAGCTCATGGGAAGGAACCAGCTGGATAATTTTTCCATGTGAATTCTTAGCTCTCACCCAAAATCACATAAACATCTTATAAAGTCTAGTCTGCTCTTTTGGAAAAAGCAGCATCTACCTGACAAAAGCCTAACACTAATTTCAGCCTGTGTCACCGTTCCTAAGTATCGAGATCAGCAGTGACTCAAAGAGTTGTTTAGGATATAGCAGGAAGCTATGAGACACATCCTGCCAGGGCTGGTGATTCTTTAAATGGAAACCACAAACATGACTCCCAAAGCAAGCCGTAGACACCCCCATTTTAGACCCAGCATCCCCACTTACTAGAAAGCAGATGTGGAGGTAGGGCTGGCCAGGAATGGCTATAGAGCATTGTCTATAATGTCAAATTGTTTTGATGTATTGATGGGTTTGCTATGGGTTTTTTTTTTCCTTCCTTTTTTTTCTTAAGAAAAAAAGGATTATAAAAAAGAGTATATATATATATATATATATGTATATATATATATAATCCTATAAAAGGATTATATGGAGAGATTATATATATATATATATATATATATATATATACACATATGAGGAGAGTTTTATATACTATAGGAGGGAAAAATAAAAGGAATGTAAGTGATGCTAAAAAAACAAACAAAAAAAAACCAGTATCAATAAAAGTCTAGGTTAAAAAAACAAAACAAAACAGATTTCTCCATGCTTACCATGCTCAATTCCCCCTCACTTTATTTAGTTCTTCATGTTTGAAGTAGCTCATTGGGCTTGGAATCAGGAAGACCTGAATTCAAATTTGACCACAGACATTTACTAGCATCCATGTGATCCTAGATGATTCACTTTAGGGGATAAAAGCATCTATATTACAAGGTTATTGTGAGGATCAATCATTAAATAATATTTGTAAAGCACTTAGCCCAGTGCTTGGCACACATTTGATGCTACATAAATGCTTATTTCTTCCTCTTTCCCTGTTTCCCAAGTTAGTTTCCAGGGAATAACTAGAAATGCAGGGAGACCTCATCACACCCCATTGGGGGAGATACTGTTCAAGCATCAAATGGATGGATATGATGTGGGAGGCTACAAGAGCCAGAGATAAGGAAGAACCCCTATTTCCCCATGCGATCAGTGGGCTAATACCCACCTGGCAAAAATCTGTCCTATGTTGCCACAGGTCTCTTTAAAAGATGTTTCCAAGTTTCTGTAAGAACTCATTTACAGACATTTAGCTCTGTGGGGGAAAGGGTGAATTTAGGGGCCTAATGGTAAATCCTCTGTTCACTTGCCTCCTGAATAAAATGTGCTACTTGCAAAAGTAACAAAGGTAGTGGAGCCCTGAAGAGCTCCCTGAGCAAAATTCCCATTATATAAGAAATATTTTTTTTCTGTGGTGGCAAAGAGGTGGAAACAAAGCAATTGCCCATCAATGGTGCTGGCTCAGAAAGTCAGCTTATAAACATAAGGTAAGATAACTGCTGGAAAAAAACAATTAAAAGGATGGAGAGAGAAGCAAGGGGAGAACTGGATAAATTGAAAAAGTCAAATGAGCAGAACCCACACAAAAACACATACATGATAAGGCTGAAAGTGAAAAGAAACCTCCCAGATGTGAAACTGACATAGCCAAGTTTAATCCTGAAGAAGAGAAAGGGGACTAAGGGGCTAGCAAAGGCAGGGGACTAGACTAGTGGCACTCTGGAACAACTTGGTGAATCTCACACACACACACACACAGAGGTATGAATTTCTATTCACTTTCTAAATCTTATGAAATTGTTCTTAGACATCTTGACAAGTCGCTAAGAGGAATTTTCTCCCCAAGCCAAAATCATTTACAAAATTTGATTTCTGTAGAGTTAATAAGGAAAATCCCACCAGGCTGCTGACCCTTTGCTCTTGGTTCTTGGGGACTGGGCCCCTCTCTAGCCCAGCAGGGTGCAGTTAACAAGCAGGAAAGAGTCAGTATTTCCATAACAAAAGAAAGTAACAAAATATTCAAAAGCAGCTCCTGAGGGGCCTTTGGAAAGGGCCAGTAAAAAAAAAAAAAAAAAAAAATCAGGAAACCAGTCTAGGTGCTTTTTTTGGCTTTCCACTAAAAAGGAAGTGGTTTCCTGGGCTTGTCAGTACAGACTATCCAAATCTTACCTCTTAAATTTCACCTGAACTTTACAACACACACACACACACACACACACACGGTTCCAGGGAAAGCCTGGTCAGGGGGAAAGAAGCCACTTAATAAGCAGGAAATCTGCCCTCACTGGCAGTTTTACTAGCATTATCAGCCCCACAGCCTGTGCCAAGCCAGCCACAGGGAGCTACCTGGGACAGTCTGTTCCCCAGTTAGCCATTACTGGACTCACATTAGCTGGACTGTGCTTTTAACTCACAGCTGCTGCAATAAGGTAATCCGAGGATGCCTTGCCCAGGTCGCACCCGGAAATTCTAACAAACCTTGGATTTTAGTCTGAGGGTAGCAGACGTAGCAACGGACTGCTCAGCTTGCCCAGGTTGGAGTTACTGGGGCTGAGCCTTGTAACTGGCAGCCCAGAGACCCCAATTCTAATCCTGACCCTTTTTTCTAAGTGACTTTGGGAAGTCCCTTTATCTTTCTCTCTCTCTCTCTCTCTCTCATCCCTCCCTTTCCTTCCTTTCCTTCCCCTCCCCCTCTCCTACACCCTAGAGACTAGAGCACTGGATCTGAAGTCAGATTCAGGTTCAAATCCTGCCGTTTGTCAATCTGTCCGGTTAACCCTAAAACTGCTTCAGGTGACCGAAGGGGAGGGAGGGGAAGCCCCAGTGCTCCTCCGGGTCTGGCACGTGGTGAGCGCTTGAGTCGCGCTACTGCAAGTGCACAAGTGATTTTGCGCGTGACTTTCTAAGCCTGCATCATAGTCTTTTTGGGCGTAACCTTCAGGGCCTGTATCATAGTCTTTAAAATGAATACGGCTGGCCTTTTTCTCGGGTCCGAATGGGGGTTCGGGACAAAGCTCGCGGACCACGATGTCCTGACGCAATGGACACGCAGTGTTGCTCAGCGATCCTTCCTAACTTTCCTACCATGTGGGAAATGCCCTCCAGGGCAGGCTGAGCATGAGTCCCAGGCTGCCCCGGGCTTGGAAAAGCGCCCTTCGGGCTCCCCTCCCCTCCCTTCTCCCGGTCCGGCCCCCCTCCCTGAAAGAGCCGGTGTAAGATGGGTGGGCGAGCTCACCGAGTGCTGACCGGGCGCCTTCTGCTTGAAGGTGGTGGACATCGAGATGGGCGGCACCACGTCCTGGAAGGACCACTGCTCGGGCTCCTGGCCCACGTGGATGGCCTGGGTGGCGAAGTGCGGGAAGTGGGGCCGGAAGCCTTTCTCGGGGGCTTCTCTCTCCTGCATTCTGGGCCGCGGGGAGAGCCGGTCTGGCCGGTCGCAGAGAGAGGAGACGGGACGAGCGCGGGAGGGAGAAGGCGGCAGGCGCGGGAGTCCCAGGGGTCGCAGCACTGGATCCGAGCGAGAGGAAGGAGCCCTGACGCCCGCGCGCAGCAAGCCGGACGGACGCACGGAATCGGAGGGACGGACCGCCGCCGGGAATTGCTATTTTATTGCCACCCGGGCCAGCCGTGGTCACCAACGGGGCGGAGACAGCACCGTCCAATGAGGAGCCGCCCCGAGCGAGCCCCCGCCGCTCATTGGAGGGCGCTGGAGGCGTTGCCTTGACGTCCGCGGCAGCCTCCAACCTGGGGTCAGTCCCGCCACCTGGCCGGGTTCCCGGGGTCCCGAGTTCGGTGCCGGACTTATCCCCCGGCCCGAGGCTGTCCCCCATAGGAGGCTCCCGTCGGGGTGAGAAGGGCTCGGGGGAGCTTTGGGCAAACTGGGAGGAGCGAACTTCCAATGAGCCAAGGTCAAGGTCCATGGTCCGGCCACCCCACCCAGCCCCCGGCTCAACGCCCACCTAGCCTTTGTCCCGACTGAGTGCCGACCCGGCGCAAAGAGCCAGATCGACCGCCGCCCCCGGCCCCCCCCCCCTCCAGTTCGAGCCGGGATCGAAGCCGCGGCGCCGGGGATGACACTCAGTGCCCTTCCCCCTGGACCTGGGCGCCTCCGCGGCTGTTGGCCGCCCCCTTCCTCCGGGCTACGCTCTCGGCTTTGCGTTTCCACCACCGCTCTCTGCTGACTTGTACTCCGCCCTTGCTGACCCTTCCTCTTCTGCCTCCTCTGCTCCGTCTCTCATCCTTGTTGGATATTTTGAACTTGATGCCTCACTTGTCCAACAGAACTCTTTTTTTTTTTTTTTGCTAAGGCAGTTGGAGTTAAGTGACTTGCCCAAGGTCACACAGCTAGAAAATGCTAAGTGTCTGAGACCAGATTTGAACTCAGGTCCTCCTGACTTCAGGGCTGGTGCTCTATCCACTGTGCCACCTAGCTGCCCCTCCAACAGAACTCTTAAAGCCAACCCCTGCCCCTCTCTTCCAGAACTCTCCCCTCGGCACTTTCCTGTTACTATGGAAAGCATCCCCCATCCCCCACTCCCAGCTTCTCAGCTGAAGCTGTCCCTTTCTCCAGCCCACAGTTCCAATCTATTGTCTAGTCTCCTCTAATGGAAATCCCCTTCTCTGCTCACACATCCGCTGTCCCTTTTCGCTACTCAACTCATTGCTCTCCATCCTCCACAACACTGCCAAAGTCATTTTCCAATAGCAGAGAACTAGCTGTGTCACCCCCTAGAAACCTCTGTGGCTCCCATTGCTTTCAAGAGCAGACAGAAGTTTCTCTGTTGGAACTCTTTACAACCTGACCCTTTCAGCTTTTTTAGTCTTCCTTTTGCTTAATTCCTTTCAGTACCCTCTTAATATTTAGCCATGTTAGTCTGCTTGCACCTCCATGCTTTTGTACTGGCTTTCCCCCATGTCTAGAAGGCTCTCCCTCCTTACTTTCCCCCTCTTAGAATCTCCGGCTTTCCAAGACTCAGCTCAAAGGACACTTTCTTTTCCCTGTCCACCAAATGACTTGATCATTTTCCTCTTTGGTTATCTTCTATCCACTCATATGTCTTGTATGCATCTAATTATTCACATTCTGTCTCCCAGCTAGAATGAGTGCTTCATAAGAATAGAAACTGGTTTTCCCTTCCTTTGTACCCCCAGATTTAAGAAATACTGAAAATTTGGGTTTCCACAAAGTGTGGCAAACTTTGAGGTAGTGTAGGAAAATGGGTACCCCTGACCAAGAGGTTTTCCGAATGTGAGAGATTAAGAAAGGCTAAGCTTCTATAGTACAATTAAATAAATAATGGAAGCCTTAAGTAAACAAGAAATTGGGGAGCTAGAAAGGGTGAATTTAGCCTATCAGAAGGAGTCTCGTGGTTTTGAGAAAACCACAGATTTAAGATTAATAGCCAATCCAACCCAATCTAGTTGGGGTCAATGACCTGACTTGACCAAATCACTATTGCACCTGCTTAATAGGCTAATTGAATATTAAACAACATACTCCATAAGGAGGAGTTTTCTGACATTTCAGAATATGGGATGTATGATAGGGGCGGGGGAACATATTTATATATATTTAGGGGGAAAACATAGTGGGTGTGTCAGAAAGATTATAACCCAGAAGGGGACTGACCAATCCATCTCTGAAGAGAGGGGCTGCACCAAATTAACAAGTATAAAATTTCTCCAGCTTTCTGTGCTCTTCCTGAAGAGGACCGGAGCCTACTTCTAGATAGAGAAGTTAATATGATTCTTTAAGATTCTTCTTTAATACATTTTCCTTGATATCTGGTTTTCAGTGTCAAGAGTTTATTTCTAATAATTTTGGTCCCCAATGCATGACTATCTTGTGGACCTCAGATGGAGCAGGATAAGACCTCTTGGGAAGAGCACTCCCATTGATTTCAACTGAATGGAGGTTGAACCCCAGTCCTTTCAAACTCACATCTTCGAACCACAAGCTTTGAGATAGCCTGAAGAATCTTAAGGATCAGGTACCCAGCTGTCAGATCCGGCAAGTCATATATGAAACAAAGATAAACAAACACCCTTTGTGGATCAGGAAGTTCCTTTCTAGAAGCTGCACCAACTTGCAGAAACCATCTATCGGAAAACCTTGCAGCAGCCTTGAGCTGGCAGCTTAGGGCTGCACCACAACTTGCTGGATTTGCAGATGAGAGAAGCAGGTTCTAGACCTAGGGAAAGGGATGGAATTCCTGGGAAAAGAACATTCCCCAGGGTAGGAACAAGGAAGAAGTCCAGAAATGAGGGCCCAGAAGAGAAGAGATTACTCTACTAGACAAAAGGAAAAGATATTTAAAAGGAATTTGCATGTGAGGGAGAGCCAGTGTTTTATCTTAAGTGAGATCTGGCCATTAGGGACTTAAAAGGGCTTGTTATGTACATAATTAGACTTATGCAAATAGCTTTTAGCTAGAGAGTGGAGTGACTAGTTTTGAAATAAAGTCTTTAACTGCCATATCAAAAAAGAAAAAAAAAACAAACCCTGACATTAGAACTGGCCAATTTGGGTCAGAAGAAATAGCTATAGAACTGCTAAAATATTTAAACAGGTTCTGGGGGTTTTGAGACTAAGTTTTAAATTGCTGGGCACAATCTCTCAGTCAGGTAACTTGATTATTCAAGTTAGGTTTTACTGAAATGACAACTGTAGGAAAAGAGAGATATTTACTGACTACTGGTGAACCATTTAATAGGATGGGTGGAAGCTTTCCCCTGAGTTCTGCTGCCTTAAGAGGGATTCGTGGAATAACATTGGAACAAAGTGTACCTAAGTATGGATTGGTAGAGAAATTCAAGTATGACTGTCTAATGAAATCATCAAGTCAGTAATCCACCATCTGAAAGGAAATTGCCACAAGCTACTCAGAGGATTGTGATCCTGAACTATTACTGTCTGAACAAGAGTTAGGAGAACAACCTTGGCCTCTGCTTACAGTAGAAACCTCTGATTCAGTTTTCCAGAGCTGTTCCTTTGAATAAGAACCCACCTGATTATTCCTGAGTCTGGCTATAAAGTGGAATTGTTATTGCATGCAATTACCTAATGTCCAACAGATCTAAGGATGCTTTCTCCTGTCATGTCTGTGCTTTTTTTTTTTTTTTATTTTCATGACTGCTTTTCCCTCTTATAGCAGATTTCTATAACCAGAGTAAGTGATCAGTGGAAGCTATGAGCACAACTGAAGTATGTAAGATCTTGGAGTTTTCAATCTGAAAATATATGGTCATTATGTCCTAAATAATTAGGCAAATGAATGTTTGGCCTAGTCAATCTATCTCTGTTGCTAGATGCATAAATCTGAATGGAATAAGATCCTTAAAAGGTTTCCCCTATAGGATGACCCAACTATGCCCCTTTGCAGTTTGAAGTAGCCATGATTCCTGTGGAAGACTGACATCTCCCTTGTCCCCAGAATTCCATATCTCTAAAAGTCAGAAAGGGGGGATGATGAATCTGAGCTGAGCACAATTAAATAATCAATAGAAGCCTTGAGCAAATAAGGAATTGGGGAGTCAGGAAGGCACAGGTGGATTCAGCCAATCAGAAAGAGTCTCTTGGTTCTGAAAGAACCACAAACTTAAGATAATATTCTTCAGCCCAAACTAGTTGGAGTCAGTGATGGCCTTGACCAAATCACTACTGCACCTGCTTAATAGGCTAATTGAATATTAAACAACACAACCCATAGGAAGAATTTTCCACCATTTTTGAACATGGGATATATGAGGTATACCTACCTACCTATGAGGTAGGAGGAACATACATATATATATATATATATATATATATATATATATATATATATATATATATATATATATTTAGGGGGAAACATGTAGTGGGTGTATCAGAAAGATTGTAACCCAGAAGGGAACAGCCCGAGCTGTTCTCTGAAGGGAGGGACTATGCCAAATTAATGCTTATAAAGTTGTTCTGGTTTCTATGCTCAGGGCTCCCTCTTTCTGAAGAGGATTAGAGCTCGCTTCTGGCCAGAAACATTGATGATTCCTTAAGATTCTTCTGTGATAAATTTTCTTTGATATCTGATTTTCAGCGTCAGTGATATGTTTCCCAAAACAAGGACCTACTTAGGAAGGAGGTTTGGGGAAGAATGTTGTCTCTGAAGCTACGTTTTAGCAATCAAATAATGGAAGGAATGAAAATTTGTAGTGTAAGAAACAAGGTTACAGGGTAGGAAAGGGAAAAAGAAGCAATGTTCTCTGAAAAGTTGCTGGGAATCAATTCAGAGGATTTTAATGAGTAATTTTCAAAAGAATCACCCTGAGGAGAAATGTGGCAAATAATGTTAAATGGTTTGACTTGTATCTTAACCAGGGCCCTTTTCAATGTCTTTGTTTCTTTTCCAGAACCCAGCACAATGGTCTATATATTAGGCTTAATGGAAAAGCTAACATATAAAAGCCTTAAATGCCAAGCTTGGATCCCATTCCAGCCTCTCTCACTTCACAGCTGGATGACCAGACACATCCATCCCCTTTTTCTGGGTCTCGATTTCCTCAGCTGTATAATGGAGAGAAGACTTGATAGTGCCCTCTCACAGAATAATTATGAGGTTCAAAGGAGACAATTCCTTTACATGGCCTAAGACCTTTGGGAGCCTTATCCACAGACTGATGGGTTGAATTGCTGAATGGATTTGAACACTGGACCCAGACACTTCCATAACCTTAACACTATCCCTAAAACACTAGTCATTTCTTCATTTGTTTAAACAAAAAGAAAAGAAAAAAGAAAGAAATAGAAAAAAGAAAACCAATCCTCATGATGAAAAACATGACTAGTATGTTATGTTTTGCATGATTTCACACCGATAATCTATATCAAATTGCTTACTGCTTGGGGAGGGAGAGAGTTTGGAACTCGATTTTTAAAAATGAATGTTAAAAATTGTTTTCACATATAATTGGAGGAAAATATTATTAAATAAAAAAGACCAACTTTCTACTTATCTCTCTTCATACTCCTCTCTATTCCACTTCACAGAGTAAATATAAAGTCATTTCCAGAGGTAGGGCACTTCTAAGAGTTGGATAAGAGTCAACCAGGAGCTGAGCCCCAAGGCTTCTAAGCCAAAGTATTCTACAAAGCACCTGAGAGAAGGAAAGGCCCTCCAGGCATAGCCCGAGAGCAGAGAGAGCTCAGATTGTTATTTCTATTTCAGATGGTTATCTCAAAGCCCTTAGCAGGTTTACAAGCTCCTTCTAAATATTGAAAACTACCTGAGTGCTTCCATCCTTGAGGAAGGGAATTAAGAGGAAATTCCTCATGTAAAGTTCTGTTCCCTGAAATCATTACATTCACAGACCCACACCAAAGCCATAGACAAACAGATGTGAGTCAGGACCCATCGAGTCACATGGCAGTGACTCGTAAGCAGTTTGGGCAGGAATATAGGGCCAGGTTGTCCCTTCCTCACCTATGATGTCTGCCAAGGCTCCCCCCAAAGATATGCAATCTTTGCTGACTACTTTGGTTCACATGGAAATACTCTTATCAAGTGGAGCATCTCGGCAGGCTGTACAAGAACAGTGATGGATATAGAGGACAGACCTTGGGGGACCAGTGTGCCTGGAGACCACCAACCATCTCCCTCCACACTAAATTCCTGAGAACTAACTGGACTAACTTCGACTGTAACCAAGGTGACACAAGAAAGACTGTCCTAAGTGTGGTCAGCTCTAGAAGGCAAAAGTTCAGTTCTAATGTTGTGCCTGTCTCGGTTTCCCTCAGTTGCTGTCTCAGTTTCCCTCAGTTGCAGTATCAGTCTCCCTCAGTTGCTGTTTCAGTCTCCCTTAATTGCTCTGTCCCAGAATAGAAATCCCCACATCCTGACCTTCAGAAATAATTGGACTCACATTCCAAAGTAATCATGACATCTCCAGATTGTCAGCCTCGACCTACCTCTTATCTGTGACCTAGATGAAGTAGTCTTCTTTGGCAAGGCTCCTTACTCCTAACCTGTCAGAAATGAATTTATGGTTTCCTTGGACACCAGATGTGCTCAGCTGTTCCCATGAGTTCTTTGTCTCCCTGAGCTATAGGAACCCTATATTAATCCATGACTTTCCTCAATGGAGTACCGAGTACTTTGTATTCAGTTGGCTAACATGGCTGTGGCTGTGTTAGTCTCTGGCCTGGATTGTGTGCTTTATGAGTCCCACCAGTCCTGATTCATAGCTATGGATTCTGAACTCTCAATTAACATCAATAAAGCATTACCTAATTTCCGTTTTTTTTTGTGTGTGATACTGCCTCAGTTTCTCCCTGAGCATTACACTACCATTGAAGGGCTCCGAGGAGTCCATGCCCAAGAGGGGATTTCCCAGGGCTGCTCAGACTATACCAGCCTGTTAAGGTGTGAGAATGAGGGTTGAGAGATTTCCCTTAGGCAGGTTGTGGCCTTGAGAAAGAATTGGAAAAACTCCAATGAACTAGGGAGAGGTTTGTGGCAAAAATGGTTTCATTATGCTGAGAGAACAACTCTCTCAGGGGGCCATTTCCAAAAGGGAAGTAGCAAAGATAAGTAATTAGCCAAGATGGGTAGACACCATGCAGCAACTCTGTGGGTTTTTCCTTGTGTAGGAATTAACAAAGATTCGGGGTTCAGAGTTGTTCCTTTGCTTTCTAAGGCTTCTGGTTGGGGAGAGTAAGAGCTAGTTTCTGTAAAGGACAATGATTATGCCCTAGGCCAAGATTTCTGGTTGAATTGTGGGTGAAGATTTTAGAAGTTTCCCTATGAATATGTGGGTGGAGCCCCTCCCAGAGGCCAGGATTAGGGCCTCTAAAGCCCAAGATCAAAGTGGTATAGTATAAAATATTAGGGGGACACAGTTTACATCAAGCCTGATGCCTCTCATCCCAGGGGGTGCTGGGAAAGCTCAGGCACCAAGCCTTCGGAGAGTACCCAGGACAGTCCTTGAAGTTTAATCCACTTTAATAACATTTTCTCCACCACATCCTTAAGTGTAGGCAATAGACAAAACAACAAATCAAATCCTGATTTATAGCATCTTCCCATTTCCGAGGTGTAAATGCTCACATGCTCACTCTAGAAATTGAACAATGTGGGCAACAGTACCAACCACAAAAACAATCCTAGGGGAGGGGTGGGTGCTAGCCTGGAGTCGGAAAGAGCGGAGCCTTCCTGGCAAGGAAATCACGGGCAAGTCACTGCCCAGGTCCTGCATCCTCCTAATGAGGCTATTGGGCTGGAAGGTGAATCGAGCTCCTTCTAGCTCTAGTCCCACGATCCTAGAGTCGGGTCCAGCATCAGGACCCTGAGAGTGGATGACTGAGTAGACAGAAGAGCAAAGGTTTATCTCTTATTTCCCCACCTCTTGCTAACTTTCCCACTCTTTGAAATCTGGCTTCTTTTAAAGCATTCTCACCAAGGCCACCAACTCTCTCAAGGTTCAATCCAATTGCTTTTCCTTGACTCTCATCCTTCTTGACCCTTTGTAATGATGAAGGCCCTAACTTACTAGTGTCCAGTGTTCCTCTAGGATCCTAGGCTCTGTACCCTCACTCTGGATGACTTTTCCCTTTGATTTTTCATGACACTTCCAATTCTGGATAATTTTCCCTTTGATTTTTCATGACATTTCCAATTCTGGATAATTTTCCCTTTGATTTTTCATGACACTTCCAATTCTGGATAATTTTCCCTTTGATTTTTCA
>JAJPUD010010361.1:0-63122 GCA_023553655.1 Myrmecobius fasciatus
TCTCCTGGATGAAATTATTGATTGTGTCTATGATTTGCTCTTTCACCCATTCATTCTTCAGGATTAGATTATTTAATTTCCAATTACCTTTTGGTTTATTTTCTCCTGGCCTTATATTGCATGTGATTTTTATTGCATCATGATCTGAAAAGGATGCATTTACTATTTCTGCCTTTCTGCATTTGATTTTAAGGTTTTTATGCCCTAATACATGGTCAATTTTTGTATAGGTTCCATGGACTGCTGAGAAAAAAGTAAACTCTCTACTGTCTCCATTCAACTTTCTCCATAGATCTATCATACCTAACTTTTCTAACAATTGGTTTATCTCCCTAGTTTCTTTCTTGTTTATTTTGTAGTTTGATTTATCTAATTCTGAGAGAGCAAGGTTGAGATCCCCCACTAGTATCGTTTGGCTGTCTATTTCTTCTTGCATCTCTCTTAATTTCTCCCCTAGGAATTTGTGTGCTATTGCACTTGGTGCATATATATTTAGTATAGATATTGCTACATTATCTATGGTACCCTTTAATAAAATATGGTTTCCTTCCTTATCTCTTTTGATTAGATCTATCTTGGCTTTTACTTGATCTGAGATAAGGATTGCTACCCCTGCTTTTTTTTGTTCACCTGAAGCATAATAGGTCCTGCTCCAGCCTTTTACCTTCATCCTATATGTGTCACTATGTTTTAGATGTGTTTCTTGTAGACAACATATTGTGGGATTCTGGTTTTTAATCCAGTCTGATATACGCTTCCGCTTTATGGGAGAGTTCATCCCATTCACATTCACAGATAGAATAACTAATTCTTTATTTCCTGCCATCTTATTTACCCAAGTTATGTTTTCCCCTTTCCTTTCCCCTTTCTCCCTTCCCCCCTCCTCAGTACTTTGCTTTTGATGACCCTCTCTCCCAAACAATACTCTACCCTTTAGAACCCCTCCCCCTGTTTTTACTCCTTTCCCCTGATTCTTCTATTTTCCCTTCTATTAGTTTGTCCCTTACTTTTCCTCCTTTCCCTCCCACTTCCCTCTAGCAACAGACAAGTTTCTATGTGAAATCAAATGTCTGATATACACTTTTAGAGCCCAACCTGATGAGAGTAAGATTTACACAGTGCTCATCTCCCTCCCCTCTTTCTCTCAATTATATTAGGTTTTCTTTGCCTCTTCAAGTGATTTTACCGTGTTTTTACCTCCTTTTTTTTTTAGATCTTATTTTACCACTTTTCCCCTCTTTTCCCCAGTATGACACCCTTTCCCCCTCTAGTTCTCTTTTTCATATTATCTAAGTAATATTTAGTTAATTATACCCCCAAACTTTGAGTATCCCCCTAGTAAAATAAAGTTCTCAAGAGTCCTTTCCTTTTTACCTTTTTATGCATCTCTTGAGTTCTGTGTTTGGGTGTCGAATTTTTTGTTCAGATCCGGTCTTTTCATTAGAAATAGGTGAAATTCACCTATATCATTGAATGACCATCTTCTCCCCTGGAGGATAATGCTCATTCTAACTGGATAGGTTATTCTTGGCTGTAATCCAAGTTCCTTTGTCCTTCGGAATATCTGGTTCCAAGCCCTTCGATCCTTCAGTATGGAAGCTGACAGATCCTGTGTGATTCTAATTATTGCACCTTGGTATTTGAATTGTTTCTTTCTAGCTGCTAGCAGAATCTGTTCCTTGGTGCTATAGTCCTGAAATTTAGCCACTATATTCCTTGGGGTTTTAATTTTGGGGTCTCTTTCAGGAGGTGATCGGTGAATTCTTTCAATGGTGATTTTGCCCTTTGATTCTACAATCTCAGGGCAGTTTTCTTTCAGGATTTCCTGGAAGATAGTGTTTAGATTCTTTTTTTGATCATGGCTTTCAGGAAGTCCAATAATCCTTAGACTGTCTCTCCTAGATCTATTTTCTAAGTCAGTTGTTTTTCCTAGGAGATATTTCATATTTTCTTCTAATTTTTCATTTTTTGTTTTTGTTTGACTGATTCTTCAAGTCTTAGTGAGTCATTCACTTGCATTTCTTCAATTCTTATTTTTAAAGTGTTGTTTTCTTCAGTTACCTTTTTAACTTCCTTTTGTAACTGGCCAATTTGTTCACTGCACTCTTTTTCCACTTCACTAATTTTATTTTTTAATAAATTGGTGTCTTTTTCATATCTCTTTTGCAGAGCATCATATCCTTCTTGCAAGATACTGTATCCTTCTTGCACTGATTTCAGTTTATTTTCCCATTTATCCTCCAGCTCTCTTTTGAGGTTCTTTATGCAGTCTTCCAGAAAGGCCTTTTGAAACGGGGACCAGTGATGGTCTTTGCTGTTTTTTTTTGGATTTTTGTCTAAAGAAACCTCTGTATCTGAGGTCGTTTCTTTGCCTTGATAAAAGCTGTCTATGGTGAGAGCTCTCTTTTGCTTCTTCATCATTTTTTTTTTTTTTAAGACATCGTGGATGTCTCTTTAAGGTAGGGAAAAAAAAAAACCTCGGCTGAAGACTCTTTGCCCTGGGGCACTTCGGCGAGTTGACTTAAGGTGCTGGGCCTGTGGGGGCTAGGACTAAGTCCGAATTACTCCTTAAATAAGGCAAGTCTGCCAGAACACCTGTCCCCAATCAGGGCAGAGTGTCCCGAGTGCCTCAGATAAACTCCAGGTGTTTGGAATTTGGAGTTTGGAGTGTGGAATTTCTTCCAGGATGAGCTGAGCTGAGTCCCACCCTCACTTCCGGCCTGCACAGGGATCGTCTATTTGTCTCTCTGTCCGAGTCCGACTAACCTGATATGAAGTTCTCCAGAGAGCCGTGCCCAAATATTTCTGAGTTCGTTGACTTGAAGATCAGTTCAGAGGCTTATTTTATTGTTGATTTGAGAGAAGATCGGAGGAGAGGCAGAAAGTCACCTTTTCACTCCGCCATCTTGGCTCCGCCCCTGCTACCGTGAAGTTTGAATTTTGAGGAAAGAGGAAAAAGGTATGGAACAGCCACTCTAGGAAATAAACCAAGGACTCAATATTTAAGTATAGAAAGATCGCTAGATGAAATTATGTCTCATAATTTTCTGGAGGGTAAAATCAATGGAATTTTCCCTTATTTTCCATCAATGTTCAGCATCCTGGAAATAGAAACAAGAATAGGATCTAGGGAATAAAATAATCATTAGTGATGGTGATTATTCACTCAGACCTTGTGATCAAAGTTGGATAGAAAGGTATAATTACAATAGTGAAAAGAGTCTGAGATAACAGAAAAGGGGTCAAGGGCTACCTATGAGACCTTTTCTATAACATGAAGTATTTGTAATAAATTACCTCTCATATCTCCAAATCTGTGAGCTCACACTAAAGAATAGCTTATTTTTTATAGTGGCGAAGAGATAGAAATGAAGATGTTTATCAGATAGGCAATAAACAAATTATGGCATATGGCATGTGAATGTAACATAATGGAATAGTTTTATGCTGCAATAAATGATGAGAGGGATGGTTTGGAGACATACAGGAACACTTATATGAATAGATGCACTGTGGAGTAAGCAGAACCATAAGAACAGCATATATAGTAATAACAAACATTAAAGAAAAATGACTTTGACAGACTTAAAAATTCTCATCAATAAATTAAGCAGTCAATAAACATTAAGTGTCTGTTATGCTCTAGGCATTGTACTAACTTCTGGGGACACAATACAAAAAATATAGTCCCTGTTCTCAATGAGTTTACAATCTAATGGAAGAGGACAACGAATAAAAGGAGAGAAAGAGAAGGTACCTGGTGTGAAGGTCAGGATGGAATCAAAAGGAATGAAGCTGGTGGGAAATGAGCAAACACAACTCCAAAGAACCAAAGAAGCATGGTACCCACCTCCTGACAGAGAGGTGATCGACTAAGGATGCAGAATAAGACGTAACATTTTTGGACCTGAATAATATGAGATTTTGTTTTGTTGAACTATGCATATTCATTAAGACCTTTTTTTCTTTTATTGTTCTCAAAGGGGGAAGGAAAAAAGAAAGAGAAATTGAGATAAGATTTATCCATCCAAAAATATTTTTTAAAGAGAACAAAAGCAAGACTGAAAAGAATCAAAGATAAGCAGAACAGCTTTAAAAGTTTTTTGAAAGTGCTAGTTATGGAGATTTAGTTTCACATATAATTCTTTCCTGTTCTACAATCTATATGGAATGTTTACTTTATTTGGTGCTAAGTTCAGAAAAAAATTAAGTTTTAAAAAGAATAGAAGTAAGTGTTGAAAGATAGTAAAATGGATTTAGAAATTGGGATTTCCAACTCCATTGTTTTAGGATTGGTGTAATTTCTTTTTACAAGACCATCAGATCTAAAGTATAAATGTGGTCTCATGAAGAGTAAATCCAAGGAAAGAAGAGGAAATTTGAATTATATGGGTATCAGAAAGGTATCTGACATCTCTCGGGATAAAGATAAGGAATGTATAAAGAGGAAGGTTGTAAGCCTCCTGCTAAAATTACTGAGGGCATGGAAATAATTATTTAGAGGTTCAGAAATGAAGGCAACAAGGATGTCTTTAAAGAGGTAGGAAGGAGAGATAATTAATTTAAGTTATCTGAGCTGTATTTAAACTCATCTTCCTGCCTTGAAGTCTTCTGCCATCTAGCTGCTCACCACAGAGTACTTCATTTCCAAATACATGGCATAAGGCTTAACGTAACCAATAATGGATCTAATCTCTTAAGTTAGAGCTGGCCCTAACTGAAGCTGAGAAGGAATCTTCTGTTCTAGGACAGATTTGGGACTAGATCAATTTGGAATAGAATACCTTTCCCTACCATCAAGACCAGAGTATGAGTTATAACCTCAGGCTTAGGCTAGAACTCCATTACTTAAATCCATGTGTTAGTAAGACAAGGGATCATGTATTGATCCCTAACAACTTCCTTCTTTTAGCAAATGAATCATTTTTTATAAATTTTTATAAATTAAGACTCAGTTTTCTTATCCATAAATGAACAGGAATTCAAACTGGTGTACATGGCTCTATACACACACATACACACACACGTAACTTGAAGATAGTTAGTTTCTTTTGCAATATCATGTATTTTATCTCAGGCACTTAAAAATGTTATTCTGAGAAGTCACTCATATGTTTCATCAGACTACCAAAGATATTCATGACACAAAAAGAGGTTGAGAACTTCTGGACTAAAGAAGGTTGTCAAGAGTTCCTTTTAGCTTTAACATTTTATGTTTTAAGATCTTTTCTAGGCCTCAAATATTACAATTTAATGTCCCTTTTAACTTTCATAGTCTATGATTATTTGAATTTGTTGATATGTTAATTATAAGACCTTAAGGAAAAGAGGCAAAGTTTCATACTCAATTTATCTCACTGTTTGTTGATTATAAACAAACTGACTTAGTGGATATGCTCATAAAAGGATACTAAAAGACAGCAGCTGTGCTATTCCTGGCTTTCTATCCATATTTGACTTAGTGAAATGAAGCTATTTGTGAAATTGATCTCAGTAAATAAAGTCTATCTAGACGCAACCTAACTATGCTAAGGATCATGGATACAAGAGTAGACAGTCTGACACTGATTTACAAAAAGAGAGCTGGAATTTTTTGCCTATCTACAGTAAGCAGACTTCATATATATCTGAATAAACCAATCATGTAGAAGTCAGATAAGGTGAAGTACAGTTGTTGGCAGAATTTTTTTGAAATCAGGGACTATATTCTTGGATGTTCATCAGTCTATCTCTCTTTATCTGCATCTCTATTTCTTCCTGGGTTGATCTAGCTAGCCTGTTTCATCTAGGGAACAGTATTCTACTAATAAATAAATAAATAAATTACTCTTGCACTAAAAATATACTTTCTAAGCTTCTATTAAAGAAGAGAGAGCAAAATTCTCTGCAATAACTTTCTTTCTTCTCACCTTTATTAACAAACTAATAAATTTACTATTAAACTGATTTGACAATAGTGTCATGGCTGTGACAAATCTGTTGCAGGATATGGATAATAGCTATAGGTAAGTGTTGTCTATATTACTGAAGGGAATATTCATATTGATGAGATCACAGAACCAATTAAGTATTTGAATCATGTCCAGGGAAATGATTATAAAATACCAAATTTACCAAACTAAATTGAGGTGAGGGTATCAGCACAGAATCAGGGAGCTCCTTCACTTTCTCTAAGTAACATATTTTTCAAGGAAAGTCTTTTAAAAAAATAATATATTATCCCCCCAATTACATACAAAAATAATTTTTAACATTCATTTTCTTTTTGAAATTTTGAGTTCCATATTCTATACCTCCCTCATCCCTGAGATTGTAAGCAATCTGATATAGCTTATACATATGCAATCATGTAAAACACTTCCATATTAGCAATTTTGTGCAAGAAGATGAATAAAGAAAAAGAAAGAAAAAAGGAGAGAGAGAAGGAAGAGAGAAAACAAGTATGCCGAAACAAGTACTGTATCCAGATATCAGTTCTTTCTCTGAAGGTGGATAGCATTTTTCATCATGCGTCCTTTAGGATTGTCTTGGACACTGTATTACTGTGAACTGCCAAGTCATTCACAATTCTTTATTTTACAGTATTGCTGTCGCTGTGTACAATGTCCTCCTGGTTTTGCTCATTTCACTTAGCATCAGTTCATGTAAGTCTTTCCAGGTTTTTCTGAAATCATCTTGCTCATCATTTCTTATGGTACAATAATATTCCATTAAAATCATGTACCTAAACTAAATCATGTTTAATCATTCCCCAATCATTCCCTCGACTTTCAATTTTAGTCACCACAAAAAGAGCTGCTATAACTATTTTTTGTATGAATAGGTTTTCCTTTTTCCTCCCTTCCCCCTTTTAAAATCTCTTTGGGATACAGAGCTATGCACAGTTTTATAGTCCTTAGGGCATACTTCCAAAACTGTTTTTCATACTGGTTGAATCAGTTCATAATTCCACCAACAGTGCATTAGGGTCCCCATAACCCTACACTCTCTCTAACATTTATCATTCTCCCTTTTTTTTTTTTTTTTGTCATACTTGGTCAATCTGAGATGGGAAGAGGTACCTCAGAATTGTTTTAAATAATTTGCCTATCTTATAAAAGTGTGAAATTCTGGAATAACTGCTATACAAGGTACCATATGGATCTAAATAGAAGTAACTGCGAAATAGAGATTAGATTTCTTTGAAAGTTAAATGTGTGTGTGTGTGTGTGTGTGTGTACATAAAGATAAAATTATCATATATAAGCATATTTGCTACAAAAAAGATTTTAACAAATAAAAGCAGTGCTCTCTTGCTTCTATTGTTTTATTTCCCCTCTTTGTCCCTCACTCCTCAATAATTCTGAGTTTATATTTTATTTTAGATGCAATAAGATTATTGATGAGGGTAAGGAATAGAGACTAGTCAATGTTCTACGGAGAATAGATTAGAGGAAAAACTTGAAGCAGGGAGACCAAATAGCAGCCTATTGTAATAGATAAGAGGGAGCTTGGACTATGATATAAAAATATAATCTGCAATAATTATGTTTCTTTTAAAATATTCTCTATTTCAGACTTTTTACTATTCATAATGGATTTAATAATCATTTCACATAGTTAAGACTCATTTGCAGAATACATTGACTAAAGACTTCTTAATTTTTCTATCTTTGGAAGTTATTTGTGACAGGCTGCTATTTTAAGCATAGTTAAAAATTTCTTGCTTTAAATTTCTTGTCACAAATGCACATGAATCCTGAAGCAGCCACCCACGTTTTTATGATTTGAAAACTATGTGTCACTTTTAGACTTCTTTTTCTAATGAAAAACTGAAATAAACCAATCATGTATAAGTCAGATAAGGTGAAGTACAGTTGTTGGCAGAATTCTTTTGAAATCAGGGCCTATATTCTTGGATGTTCATCAGTCTATCTCTCTTTATCTGCATCTCTATTTCTTCTTGGGTTGATCTAGCTAGCCTGTTTCATCTAGGGAACAGTATTCAACTAATAAATAAATAAATAAATTACTCTTGCAACCTATTTAAAAAGGCAAGGTTTTACAAAATGTAGAATTTTTTTTTATTTTCTTTTTCTTTTTTTCATTTTTTTAAATTAAAGCTTTTTATTTGCAAAACATGTATATGGGTAATTCTTCAACATTGACCCTTACAAAGCTTTCCATTACAAATTTTTCCCCCCTAGTCCCCACCCCTCCCCTAGATGGCAGGAAATCCACTACATATTAATTATGTTAAAATACTTAACAAATCAAATACATGTATGCATATTTCCACACTTATCTTGCTGTGCAAGAAATATCGTGTCTACAAGAAAAAAAATCTAAGAAAGGAAAGACAATGCAAGCAAACTTCAATAGAGAGCATGAAAATATTATGTTGTGGTCCACATTTCATATCCCTCTCTCTGGGTGTATATGGCTTTCTTCACTGACCAACTGGAACTGGTTTGGAGCATTTCATTGTTGAAGAGAGCCATGTCCATCATAACAGATCATCATAAGGTAATGTTGCCATGTACAATGATCTCCTGGTTCTGCTCATTTCGCTCAGCATCAGTTCATGCAAGTCTCTCCAGGCCTCTCTGAAATAATCCTGCTGGTCATTTCTTATAGAACAATAATATTCCATAACATTCATGTACCATAATTTGTTCAGCCATTCTCCAATTGATGGCATCCATTTAGTTTCCAGTTTCTAGCCACTACAAAAAGGGCTGCCACAAACATTCTTGCACATGTGGGTCCCTTTCCTTCCTTTAAGATCTCTTTGGGATATAAACCCAATAGAAACACTGCTGGGTCAAAGGGTATGCACAGTTTGATAACTTTTTGAGCATAGCTCCAAATTGCTCTCCAGAATGGTTGGATCCGTTCACAGTTCCACCAACAATGTATTAGTGTCCCAGCTTTCCTACATCCCCTCCAACATTCGTCATTATCTTTTCCTGTCATCTTAGCCAATCTGACAGTTGTGTAGTGGTATCTCAGAGTTGTCTTAATTTGCATTTCTCTGATCAATAGTGATTTGGAGCACCTTTTCATATGACTGAGAAGTAGTTTTAATTTTATCATCTGAAAATTGTCTGTTCATATCCTTTAACCATTTATTGATTAGAAAGTGGCTTGAATTTTTATAAATGTGAGACAATTCTCTATATATTTTAGAACAAAATGTATAAAATTATATGAAAGTTCATATATCTCTATCTATACACATATACATCTATATTTATTTTTGTTATTGTTGAATCATTCTTATCCCTTTTGGGGTTTTCCTGGGAATGGTTTGCTATTCCTTCTTCAACTTATTTTACAGATGAGGAAACTGAGGCAAACAGACTTGCCACGGTCACACAACAAATAAGTATCTGAGGTCAGAGTTGAACTCAAGAAGATAAATCTTCCTGACTCCTGGCCTGTCACTCTATCGATTGTGCCCCCTAACAGCTATAAATACATATATACATATATTAATATATGAAAATACTGGGTAAAATGTCTGAACTAATAAAAAGAACTGTAATATAAAGCAAAGCAACAGGAAGGTTGAGTCTTGTTCCCTCTTAATTTTCTACGAATTTAAAAAGAAACTCTGACTCACTTAAAGTTGGATATCTTCCTCACCTTTCTCCAACATGGACTCTTCATGTATGATTTGCCTCTAGAAAATCATGAAATCTTTTTAGAGAGAATGAAATGAAATGTTATCTGTCCCAGTGGAATTTCTTTGAACAAGGAAGAAAGATGAAAAAACAGTAATTCTGAAATCCTACAAATTTTTAGTTATAATTTAAATCAGATAATCCATCTACAACAGTCTCAGAGATATCTTTGAGCCTTTCCTCTACTTTAGCCAAGCCCTTTCAGGTCTACCTTGACACTGCCTCCATATACCTTACTCCAGGTACTGCTACCATAGTAATTCATCTCACCTAAAGTACTATATTAATTCCTAGATGATTTAACTATTATCCATTCTTTTTCTCTCTCACAGAACTAATAATTTTCAAGAATTAGAAATAATCAAATTCAATAAGTCCAAGAATATAAATTGGTGAAAAATTCCCTAATTGAGTTGAACTGCTGGGAAAAGAGGAAAACAGTTTTATATAAATTAAGTTCAAATGATCACCTAACATTATCCCACAGTAAGCTCCAAGTGAATATGTGACCTGAATATCAGAAAAATCAATTAGAGGAGAATGAGATCAAGTATGGGTAGTGGGAGAGTTTTTAATCAAATGAGATTAGATCATCTGTTAGCACAAAAGACAAAATAGATAATTTCAATTATATGAAATTAAAAAGCTTGTACAAGTACAAAAATCAGTGCAGTCAGGATAAAAAGAGAAGCTGTTAATTGGGGGGAAATCTTTGCATCAAATATTTCTTTAAAGGTTTTGATATATAAGATATAGATAGAGCATGTCCAAAAAAGCCTTATTTCAGTTGTAAGCTAAAAACTAAGACTTTTGAGGAAGCTGGCATAAGAAACTGACATTAATATACAGGACCAAGAATCATTCCTCAATGAATAAAAGGTCAAAGGTTATAAACAAATAATTCTTGCAAAAAAGGCTATGAAATATTAACAATCATGTGAAAAATAGCTCTAATATGAATGAAATGAAATGTCATCTGCCCAAGTGGAATTTCTTTGAACAAGAAAGAACTATTCTAAGGAGCAAAGAGGATTTGATCCATATTGATAATTATCAATAGTAGGAAAAAATGCAAATAAAAACAATTCTGAATTTTTGTCTCATATCAAGCAAATTTGCAAAGATGACAAAATCTGGGAATAGTTAGTACTGAAATACTTTTGGTGAAATTGAATATTGGTTTAATATTCTAAAAAGCAATTTGAAAGCGTGCTCTAAATGTGACTAAAAGGTTTATAAACTTGACTTAGAGGTCCTATTGCTAGGCAAATACTCCAAAATTAGTCAGAATCAGTTATATTATCTTTTATGATGGCAAAGAAATGGAACCAAAGTAGAAATAAATTTTAATTGATTGGGCAATGATTAAAGAAGCTGAGAATTATGAATATAACAGAATACTGCCATAATATTCCTAAAGTGCTATCTTGAGAAATGATAAACATGGAAAATTCAGAAACATGGGAAAGATTTTTGTGAACTGATATAGATTGAAGTAGGCAGAACTAAGAAAATAATATACTTGATAACTATAAAAATATGAAACGAAAGAAGGAAACACAAAATTGAATACTATTTAAATAAAGTGATCAAGTTTAGCTTGAAAGAATAAGTATATACATCTAATCTTCTTGCTTTGTAGAAATTCCTTTTCAGAAATGTTTTGCATTATAGGTATCAAAAGAACACTGTCAATATGTGGGACTGAATTGATTTTTTGGTTAGTTTTATTAACTTGCTTTTAACACTCCCTCTCCTTTTAAAAAAATGTGGTGTTTTTGTTTGTTTGCTTTGTTAGAAGGGATAGATCCATAGGCAGGGAAGGTAAGGGACATATTTAGAAACAAAGGTTACATAAAAACAAATGATATAAATAATTTTTTTTAAATATTCAAAATGAATAGAATGGTCATATCATTCCCTCACTCAAAAGCCATCAGTTGTTCCTTGTTTCTAATGTAATTTATTTCATCCTAAATCCTGAATCCCTTTGATTGGCACTATATATAAAAGACTGGAATAGTAAAGGGACTTTAGTCTCACTAAGTATTGGGATCAAGAGGCAATTTTTAATTTTAATTTTTAAAAATTTGTTGCTAACAAAATGCTTGGGAGCCTTGCATTCCTGTACAAGCATAGTTAAATCAATTTCCCAAAATAATAGTGAGATAGTAGGAATGACATGCACAACTTTGCCATTGGAAAAAATAAATGTACATTTCAAAGCATGTCTGACAAAATAACAAAGGCATGATATGAAAAATAGGGTTGCTAGAGAGCCAGTGTGTAAAGAGCCAGGTCTGGAGTGAGGAAGACTCTTCATGAATTAAAATCTGGCCTCAGATACTTACTAGGCTCACTTAACCCTAATTGCCACAGTTTTCCTCATCTGTAAAATGAAGGAAATGACAAAGTACTCCAGTATATTTTTTTAAAGAAAAGCCTCATGTAAACTGTGACTCTTGGGAGAAGGGTGGTCCTGGGCTGGAGAGACCCTAAACTGAAACCCCTCTTGGCCTCTGGGAGGGGCTCCACCCACCTGTTCATAGGGAAATTCCTAGATGAGATCTGTACCAATTCAATTGGAAATCTTGGCCTAGGGCATAATCACTGATTTTTAAAGAAACTGGCCCTTAATCTCCCCAACCAGAAGCCATAGAAGGCAAAATAAAAGTATGACTCTGAACCCTGAATCTTCACTACATCAGAAAAGGCCCACTGAGTCACTGCTCAATGTAAACCCATCTTTGTTATTAACTTACCTTTGCTACTTCCCTTTTGGAACTGGCCCGCTGGGAGAGTTGTTTTCTCAGCATAATAAAACCATTTTTGTCACAAATCTCTCACCTCATTCATTGGGGTTTGTGAATTCTTTCACAAAGCCTGCCACCAGCCAAGGGGAATCTTTCAACCCTCATTTCTCACACCTTAACAACCCAAATGGGGTTAATAAACAGCTGAACAACAACAAACAAAAAATAGAAAGCCTGGACTTAGGAAGAGTTTGTTATATAACTTGCTTAATTCCTTACTGTTTTTAATTTTGTACTAGGGGACAGATACATCAACACGTCTCAGAATTATGCAATCCAACCATCACCAGCAGAATTGTTTTCTTTCTTGAAACATATTATAAGTAAAGGAGTGGATAAATTTGACAGAACCTAGGAATAATTAAGAAGTTTCATTTAAAAGATCTTTCCTTGTAGCTGAGCCAATATGAAGATGAGATAATTTCCATGTGGCTGTCTTCAATGAAGAGCTTAACCATCTCCCTTCTTGCTTCTCTCTTAGGGGATGCCAAGAATATCAGAGGAGTAAATTGAAAAACAAACAAATTGAGTTTGGGTAGGTTAGGGAACCTCCTCATGGATAGGGAACAATTGTCTATACAAGACCAAAAATATATAGAAAACATAAAATTAAATTCTAAGAAAACAAAAACTTATCTTTCATGGCATCTTAATTGCTAATTGATGAAATCAATTCAACAATTTCTATTTTTACACAGTACTGAATATATCTCACAATATCTGATCCTTTTGTTTTTTATATGTCCAGTAGATCAAATTAAAAAGGAGGTATTCCTCCAACTTTATGCCTAAGGATGGTCAAATAGCCAAGATTTAAAAAACAAAAGACCTCAAACTCTCATTCTTATAATTTTAATGCTGAAAAAGCAAACCTCAGTATATCTACTTAAATTGCAGATCCTATCCTGTTGCCTCAGGAATAGCTTTTCCTATTAACTATTAATCCTAGAATGAGGATTCAGAGTAGTTACCCCTGGCCCTCCTTGCTAAAGCCTAACCTAGAAGATTCTAGAAATTTCATCTGTGTTTCACATGTAACTACTTAAACCTCTTTGAGAATCCTCAGCTGTACAGGACTGTTAGCTTCTCTGTAGGAGGCAGAGGTGGATACAGCATCTGCTTTAGAACAAATACAGTCTTCATGGTCAGGACTGAAATGTGTTGGCAGAACTGTGCAATGAAGCTTTTATAGTTTCTGCCTGTATTATGGTGGTTTTTTTTTTTAAGTAATAAATGTTATTGTGCCAAAGTGGCAATGAGAAGAGATCAAATGCCTCAACAGAGTTCTGAAATGTTTTGGAAAATGTGAAAGGCAGCACAGTGAAATGGAAGAAACCAGAGAAGAAAGATTCAAAATCCCAGTTCTTTTACATTTTAATACTTGTATGACTATAGGCAAGTCATTTCATCTCTTCCATCCTTTCCTCAATTGTGAAATGTAGTTAGACTAGATTATCTTTCAGGTAGATGGCTTAGTGGCTAGATAGCTAGTGTTGGGTACACTTGAATTCAAACCTGACCTCACATATTTTAATATGGACAAGTTGCTTAACCTTTGCCTGCCTCAATTTCCTTATTTTCACCTATTTCCCAGTATTGTTTGGATAAGAATATTGTCTAAATGAGGATAAAATGAGATATTTATAAAGTGCTTTTCAAATCTTAAAGTGTTATATAAATGCTACTATTACTACCATTATTATTATATTCCCTATTATGATTCTTATGATTAGTGCCTCAACAGAGTATAATTCATCAAAACATCTGTTTAAGAAAGTATGTTTTTTTTTCCTTTCAAGGAAATCATATTATGACGTGGGTTGAAAATGTGAATAATACCTTAGAAGACATATGAATAGATACAAAGTGAAGTAAGCAGAACTAGGAGAACATTGTACACAATAACAATATTGTGTAGTGATCAATTATGATTGACTTAGCTATTCTGATTGATACAATGATGCAAGACAATTCCAAAAGACTCATAATAAAAAATGCCTCCAGAGAGACTAAAGATTGAAGCACAATTTTTTTTCACTTTTATAATTTTTTTGGCAACATGGCTAATATGGAAATAAGTTTTAAAGATTTCATTATGATTGATATAATATTTCTTGCTTTTTCAACATGTAGGGGAGGAAGGGAAAGAATTTGAAACTCAAAATTAGTGATAAAAATAAATAATAATTTTTTTTAAAAGAAAAGAAAATGTGATTAATATAAGGCTAAGTAAGTAGCCCAGAAACCACAATTTGATTGAATGCTAAATGGATCCTGTCTACAAAAGATAGTTGGGGGGGGGGGATATAGCAATCCTTTGGAAGAATATATATAAAAGCTGATAGTGAAGAATAAACAATTTTGTGGCATATGATTGTAATACAGAGTGAAGTAACCAGAACCAGGAGAATGTTGTACACAATAACAGCAATGATTTAAAACAATTCCAAAAGACTCATAATGAAAAATACTGTCCACATCTTGAGAAAGAATTGAAAAAGTCTGAATGCAGATCAAAGCATGCTATTTTTCACTTTCTTTATTGTGTGTGTGTGAGTGTGTGTGTGTGTGTGTGTGTGTGTGTGTGCATTTTGAGGGGTGTTTTCTTTCATTACATGACTAATGGAAATGCACTTGTATAACCTATATTAACTTGTTTGTCTTCTCAATGTGCGGGGAGAAGAAGGAAGGGAGAGAATTTGAATCTTAAAATTTTAAAAAATGAATATTAAAATTGTTTTTACATGCAATTAGGAAAAATAAAATATTACTAAAAAATAAACAATGAAGAGAAGTTGATGATGATAGTAAGGTAGTCTCCTTGATGCCTTTCATTCTAAATAAGTGTTTTTCCTTAATTAGTGACAGACTGCTAAATTTCTTGCTGAAAAAAAAAAAGGCATCAATTTTTTTGAAAGAAAAGAAAAAAGAGTACTAGCCTTGAAGCCAGGAAGACCTGAATTCAAATCTGGTCTCAGACACTTAACATTTCCTAGCTGTGTGATCCTGGGCAAGTCACTTATTCCAAATTGCCTCAGCAAAAAAAAAAAAAAAAAAAAAAAAAAAACTTTTTTTGGATAAACAGATAATAAATGAACTAATTTACATTGATGAGTGGTGTTTTCAGGCAAAAAAAGAGAATACATTTTGTTCTTATTACTCATTAAGAAGAAAATTGGCTAACTTTCCTATCTTACTTCACCCCACCCAAAAATACCTACTTCATTATCTCATTAAGATGAAGAAAACTAATTTATTAAATTAATGTGCCAGTTATTTGCACTTGAATTATGTAGATTTTAGTTTCCTTCTCTGAAGTCATTTGGTCACTGGATTTCTATGACCGCTGCTTTATAATATAGTTTTATATCTGGTACAGCAAGGCCACCTTCATCTGTCTTTTTTTTTCATTAATTCCCTTGAAATTCTTGACCTTTTGTTCTTCCAAATGAACTTTGCTACTATTTTTTCTAGATCTGTAAAATAGTTTCTTGGGAGTTTGATTGGTATGGCACTAAATAAGTAAATTAGTTTGCGTAGTATTGTCATTTTTATTATATTTGCTCGGCCTACCCATGAGCACTTAATGTTTTTCCAATTGACTAGGTCTGATTTTATTTGTGTGGAAAGTGTTTTGTAGTTTAGTTCATATAGTTTCTGACATTTTCTTGGCAGATAGATTCCCAAATATTTTATGCTATCATCCGTTATTCTGAATGGGAATTTCTTTTTGTATCTCTTGCTGCTGAACTTTGTTGGTAATATATAAAAATGCTGATGATTTATGTGGATTTATTTTGTATCCTACAACTTTAGTAAAGTTGTGAATTGTTTCTAGAAGTTTTTTAGTTGAGTCTCTAGGGTTCTCTAAGTATACCATCATGTCATCTGCAAAGAGTGATAACTTGGTTTCTTCATTACCTACTCTAATTGCTTTTATCTCTTTTTCTTCTCTTATTGCCAAAGCTAACATTTCTAATACAATATTAAATAGTAATGGTGACAGTGGGCAGCCTTGTTTCACTCCTGATCTTATTGGGAATGGTTCTAGTTTGTCTCCATTACATAGGATGCTTGCTGATGGTTTTAAGTAGATGCTACTAATCATTTTAAGGAAAAGCCCATTTATTCCTATACACTCTAGTGTTTTTCAATAGGAATGGGTGTTGGATTTTATCAAATGCTTTTTCTGCATCTATGGAGATAATCATATGATTTTTGTTAGTTTGGTTATTAATATAATTGATTATGCTGATAGTTTTCCTGATATTAAACTAGCCTTGCATTCCTGGTATAAATCCTACTTGGTCAAGATGTATTATCCTGGAGATAACTTTCTGTAATCTCGTTGCTAAAATCTTATTTAAAATTTTTGCATCAATAATCATTAGGGAAATGGGTCTATAGTTTTCTTTCTCTGTTTTCACCCTACTTGGTTTAGCTATCAGCACCATATTGGTATCACAGAAGGAATTTGGTAGTATACCTTCGTGTCCCTATTTTTTCAAATAGTTTGTATAATATTGGAGTTAATTGTTCTTTGAATGTTTGGTAGAATTCACATGTAAAACCATCTGGCCCTGGAGATTTTTTCTTAGGGAGTTGAGTAATAGCTTGTTCTATTTCTTTTTCTAAAATGGGGCTATTTAAATAATTTATTTCTTCTTCTGTTAACCTGGGCAATCTATATTTTTGTAGACATTCCTCCATTTCCTTTAGATTATCAAATTTATTGGCATAAAGTTGGGCAAAGTAACTCTTAATTATTACTCTAATTTCCTCTCCATTGGAGGAAAGTTCTCCCTTATCATTTTTGAGACTAACAATTTGATTTTCCTCTCTCCTTTTTCTGATCAAATTAACTAAAGGCTTATCTATTTTGTTGTTTTTTTTCATAAAACCAACTCTTAGTTTTATTTATTAATTCAATAGTTTTCTTATTTTCAATTTTATTAATCTCACCTTTTATTTTCAGAATTTCCAATTTGGTATTTAATTGAGGGTTTTTAATTTGCTCTTTTTCTAGTTTTTTTAATTGTAACCCTAATTCATTGATCTTCTCTTTCTCTATTTTATGTAAATAAGCATCTAGAGATATAAAGTTACCCCTTATAACCACTTTGGCCGTATCCCACAAATTTTGGTATGTTGTCTCATTATTGTCGTTCTCCTGGATGAAATTATCGATTGTGTCTATAATTTGCTCTTTCACCCATTCATTCTTCAGGATTAGATTATTTAATTTCCAATTAACTTGTAGTCTATTTTCTCCTGGCCTTATATTACATGTGAGTTTTATTGCATCATGATCTAAAAAGGATACATTTACTATTTCTGCTTTTCTGCATTTGATTTTGAGGTTTTTATGCCCTAACACATGATCAATTTTCGTATAAGTTCCATGAACCCCTGAGAAAAAAGTATACTCCCTTCTATCACCATTCAATCTCCTCCAGAGATCTGTCATACCTAACTTTTCTAACATTTTGTTTATCTCCCTAACTTTCTTATTTATTTTGTGGTTTGATTTATCTAATTCTGAGAGAGCAAGGTTGAGATCCCCCACTAGTATAGTTGTACTGTCTATTTCTCCTTGCATCTCTGTTAGTTTCTCCTCTAGGAATTTGGATGCTATACCACTTGGTGCATATATGTGTAATATTGATACCGCTTCATTGTCTATGGTACCCTTTAGTAAAATATAGTTTCCTTCCTTATCTCTTTTAATTAGATCTATTTTTGCTTTTACTTGATCTGAGATAAGGATTGCTACCCCTGCTTTTTTTTGTTCACTTGAAGCATAAAAGATTTGCTCCAGCCCTTTACCTTCACTCTGTATGTATCTCTATGTTTTAGATGTGTTTCTTGTAAACAACATATTGTAGGATTCTGGCTTTTAATCCAGTCTGCTGTTTCCGTTTTATGGGAGAGTTCATCCCATTCACATTCACAATTAAAATGACTATATCTATATTTCCTGCCATCTTATTTACCCAAAGTTATATTTTTCTCTTCCCTTTCCCCTTACTCCCTTCCCCCCTCCCCAGTATTTTGTTTTTGATGACCACCTCCCTCTAACAGTCCTCCCCCCTTTAGAACCCTCCCTCTTTTTTACACCTTTCCCCTAATCCTTCTATTAATTTATCCCTTTCTTTTCCTCCTTTCCCTCCTACTTCCCTATACAGTGGGCCAAGTTTTTCCCTGAAATCAAATGTGTCTGATATACTCTTTTAGAGCCCAATCTAATGAGAGTAAGATTTACACAATACTCATCACTCTCCCTTCTTTCCCTCAATTATATTAGATTTTCTATGTCTCTTCATGAGACTTTGCCTTATTTTACCTCCTTTTTTTCAACTTTATTTTACCTCCTTCCCCCCCCTTTTTTTACAGTATGATATACCTTCCACCTCTAATTTCTTTTCGATTATTATCAAAGTAAAATAAACTTATACCCCCATTCTTTAAGGATACCCCTAGTAGAGATATAGTTCTTGAGAGTTCTTTCCTTTTTACCTTTTTACGCTTCTCTAGAGTTGTGTTTGGAGGTCAAATTTTTTGTTCACATCTGGTCTTTTCATTAGAAATAGGTGAAATTCTCCTGTATCATTGAATGACCATCTTCTTCCCTGGAAGATGATGCTCATTCTAGCTGGATAGCTTATTCTTGGCTATAATCCAAGTTCTTTTGCCTTTCCGAATATCTGATTCCAGGCTGTTCTATCCTTCAATGTGGAAGCTGACAGATCCTGTGTAATTCTAATGACAGTTCTTTGGTATTTGAACTGTTTTTTTTCTAGCAGCTTGTAATATCTTTTCCTTGGTGCGGTAGTCCTGAAATTTGGCCACGATATTCCTTGGGGTTTTAATTTTGGAGTCTCTTTCAGGAGGTGATCGGTGAATTCTTTCAATGCCAACTTTGCCTTCTGATTCTAAAATATCAGGGCAATTCTCTTTCATGATTTCCTGGAAGATAGCATCAAGGTTCTTTTTTTCATCGTGACCTTCAGGGAGTCCGATAATCCTTAGATTGTCTGTCCTGGATCTGTTTTCCAAGTCAGTTGTTTTTCCTAGGAGATATTTCATATTTTCTTCTATTTTTTCATGTTTTTGTTTTTGTTTGAATGATTCTTTTTTTTTGTAGCATTTGCCAATTTTTTTATTAAAGCTTTTTATTTGTATAACATATGTATGGGTAGTTCCCCAGCATTGATCTTTACAAAGCTTTCCATTACAAATTTTACCCCCAGTCTCCTCCCCTCCCCTAAATGGCAGGAAGTCCATGACATGTTAATAATGTTGAATTACTTGACAAGTAATGCAACAAAAATCCTATCTACAAGAAAAAAAGAAAATCAGAGAAAGGCAACACAATGCAAGCAAACATCAATAGAGATCATGAAAATGTTATGTTGTGGTCCATATTTCATATCCCTCTCTCTGGGTGTATATGGTTTTCTTCAGTGAACAATTGGAACTGGTTTGAGACAATTCTTTGTTGCAGAGAGCCATGTCCATCAGAATTGATCATCATGTAATACTGTTGTTGCTCTGTATGATGATCTCCTGGTTCTGCTGACCTCACTCAGCATCAGTTCATGCAAGTCTCTCCAGGCCTCACTGAAATCGTCCTGCTGGTCGTTTCTTACAGAGCAATAATATTCCATAACATTCATATATCATAATTTATTCAGCCACTCTCCAACTGATGGGCATCCCTTCAGTTTCCAGTTTCTAGCCACTACAAAAAGGGCTTCCACAAACATTCTTGCACATGCGGGTCCCTTTCCTGCTTCTAAGATCTCTTTGGGATATAGGCCCAGTAGAAACACTGCTGGGTCAAAGGGTATGCACAGTTTGATAGCTTTTTGAGCATAGCTCCAAATTGCTCTCCAGAATGGTTGGATCTGTTGTTTGACTGATTTTTGAAGTCTTATTGAGTCATTCATTTCAATTTGTTCAATTTTAATTTTTAAAGTATTATTTCCTTCAACTATCTTTTTTAGCTCCTTTTGTAACTGGCCAATTGAATTTTTTGGTTCATTGCATTCTTTTTCCATTTTGCCAATTTTATTTTTCAGTGAATTGTTGTCTTTTTCCAATTCACTAACTTTGTTTTTCAGTGAATTGTTATCTTTTTCTAGTGAGTTGGTGACTTTTTCCAATTCACCAATTTTGTTTTACCATGAATTTTTGTCTTTTTCCAATTCACTAATTTTGTTTTTTAGTGAATTGTTATCTTTTTCCAATTCACTATTTTTTTCCCCAGTGAATTGGTGACTTTTTCCAATTCACAAATTTTGTTTTTCAATGAATTGTTGTCTTTTTCCAATTCACCATTTTTATTTTCCAGTGAGTTGGCGACTTTTTCCAATTCACCAGACTTATTTTCCAGTTTTTCACATCTCTGTTGCAGGGCGCTATTTCCTTCTTGCACTGCTCTCAATTTATTTCCCCAATCTTCTTCTAGCTCTCTTTTGAGATTCTTTATGCAATCTTCAAGGTAAGCCTTCTGAACGGGAGACCAGCTGAAGTCCACCTTTGTGGCTTTATCTGGGATTGTTTTCAGAATCTCAGGATCTGGGCACTTCTCTAGTTTCTCTCCGTAAAAGCTGTCTATGGTGAGAGCTCTCTTCTTCTTGCTCATGCTTTTGAGTTGAGGTATCAGTCACCAGCAGGGAATCTGCAGCAGTTTTAATTTGCCCTGGGGCAGTTTGCCGATGTTGACTTCCGGTCTGGGGCTGATCTTGCTAGATCTGTACTAGGACCACACTTTCAGCTGCTCTCAATGCACCCTTTATCAAAGGTAGACCTGCCAAAGCACCTGCCCGCAAGCAGAGCAAAGTGGCCCAAGTGTCTCCCAGGGACTTCCTGGCAGCCTAAAATCTTCTGGTCCTTCCCAGCCCCGGACTTGCACCCCACTGCGCACTGGCGTCTGAGCGCCGGGAGCTGCTCGATGCCTTGCCCATCTAAAACTGACCTCAGAAGTTCTTTCAAAGTAGATATTTGATAGAAGTGCGTTGTAGTCCAAGTGTTTGATGGCGCCCTCACTCCAGAACCAGTTGGGAGGCTCAATTTGTCTGGGTCTGAGGGAAGGTCTCAGGAACTCACAGAGAATGCTCTCTGCAGTTCGCCATTTTGTCTTACTATATTTCCAAGAAGAATTATAAATCCTGTGTTAACTGAATAGTGAAGTATACCTGGGTAATGTATACATGAAGTTTGTGGTAAACTACATGGGAGTTTGGTGGCACAATGAATAGAACTTGGATAGAGCTTGGAATTGGGAAGACTCATCTTCATGAGTCTAAATCTGACCTCAGACACTTACTAGTTGTGTGATCCTGATCAAGTCACTTAACCCTGCTTACCTAAGTTTTCTCACCTGTAAAATGAACTGGAAAAGGTAATGGCAAACTGCTCCAGTATCTTTGCCAAGAAAAGCCCAAATGAGGTCACAAATAATCAAATACAACTGCAAATAACTCAACAACAAAATGACAGACTAACCATAAATCACATCTGTTTTGCTGATTTTACAGAAGTCTTGAACTTAACAATTAAGTTAGGTCAGGATACATGTCATTCTTCTTTGATTCTAAGGGAGGGGCTTGTATTTATTTAAGATCTCCCTAGGAGATCAAAGAAATTTTGAGATAATAGCTCATTCATTTTTTATATACTTAAAAAATAAAAGTTAGATTTTCTCATCTATGAAGTGGGCATAATAAAAGGACATATTTCACAGGATTATTGTGAGGATGAAATGAGATAGAATTTATGAAGTACCTGGCACTATTATTAGTAGTACTCAGCTGTTATTATTGTTGCTGTTGTTTTTAATGCAACACATGGAGGGCCTGGGTATTCTGACTTTTTATCACTTATCCCTCACTTTACTGAAAGGACCAAAAATCTTATTAATAATAAAGGCAAGGTGGCAAGGTGTTGACCTTGGAGTCAACAAGACCTGAATTCTAGTCATTCCATTGATTTGTTGCTATTTAGTCATTTTTCAGTCATATTTGACTCTTTGTGACTCCATTTGAGATTTTTGTGCAAAGATTCTGTTGTGGTTTACCATTTCCTTCTCCATCTCATTTGACAGATGAGGAAACTGAGGCAAATAGGGTTAAGTGACTTGCCTAGGGTCACACAGCTAGTAGGTGTCTGAGGCTGGATTTGAACTCAGCAAGAAGAATCTTCTTGACTTCTAGATGCCTCAACCATCCCATTGATACATACTAATTACTTGATGATGAACAAGTAATGATTTATAATGGTAAAAAGAATTCCCTCCATACTAAGAAAATCACAGATCTGCACACACATATTATACATAATCATACATATACTCACATATGTATTTTGTTAATCTTACAGTATAAATAGGCCCAAAATAAATATAAAATATACATATTAAATATATTATATGAAATATATACACATATATGCTTACATATACACTAAATGTATAAAGGTATGCATATCTATATAAGCAAACATGTACACATATTTTATGGGTCTAGACATTTCACAGATATAGAACTAAATATACCTGTGTATATTTTTTTGCACAAATAAACATTTAGTGTAAATGTCTGTGTATGTGAGTTTATGTATGTGTGTGAATACTCATTTTGTTGTTGAGTCATTTGCAGTCATGTCTAACTCTTCAAGACTCCATTTGGGATTTTCTTGGCAAAGATATTAGTATACTTTGCCATTTCCTTCTCCAATTACTTTTGCAGATGAGAAAACTTGAGACAATCAGGATTAAATGATTTGTTCAAGGTCACATAGTTAGTAAGTATCTTTACTTAGATCTTCCTGATTCCAGATTTGGCACTCTATCCACTACATTACCTAGCTGTTCTTATGTGTATAAATTTTATGTATGTATGTATGTATGTATGTATGTATGTATGTATGTGTGTGTGTAACAACTGCTATGCATTTTGTGCTTATATATATTGTATGTCTATATCTGTGCGTGTATATGTATATTATATGTCTTTATCTGTGGGTATATTTGTACACATCACATACATTTGTATTTACACACACACACACACACACACACACACACACAGAGTTGACATTTATATAGAACTTCAAGGTCTTCATAGACAGACATCTGTCCTGGACAGATTGTGGGTGAGGGGTCATGATCCTTGAAGCATACTTTATATTCCTGAGACTTATTAAATAATGAGTTAACAATCATAAAACAATTATTTAACACTCTGTTCCTAGGCACAATGCTAAGTACTAGGAATGCAAAAGAAGTCAAAAAATGTTCCCTGCTCTCAAGAAGTACACATTCTAGTTTGGGAGACATTGTGTACAGAACACCAGAAGTTAGTTTGGAAGGCAAATGCTTTAGCTGCTGGGGACACTGGGAAAGGCCTCCTGAAAGCTCTGGAAATTGAACTTTGAAGGAAGCTAGAGATACTAAGAGGTGAAGATGAGGAGGAAGGTGGTGGGGAGAGTATTGCCTAGTAGTTGGGACTCATTCAAAAAGAATTTACTAAATTCCTGCATCATACTGCCCTAGAGCTAAAAACACATCTAATTAATAATCTAAACCATTTTCAAAGTTATAAGCAGAAACACAAAGCTAAAATAATTGGCTGGGAAGTCAGGGAGCACAGAAGATCCTTTATGACCTTGGGACAAGTTGTGCAGCTTGGAAACAATGAAATATAGAGGAGGCAAGAAAAGAGGAAGAAACATGTAGGAGATAGCTTATCAATTTTTCTATGGCAACCAATTCTGTTGATTTCCCACTGTCATTTTTCTGATCTATTATTTCAAGGACGTACTGGGAGATCCTCCTTATTGGTCTTGATTATTAACTACTCAAACTACTCAAAACATTCAACCAAACCCATTTTCTTAAAATACTTAATCCACTTAATGTCACTTGTATACTCAAAAACTTACAAGGATTCCCTATTGCTTCTAAGACTATTAAAACTCCTCAGTCTGATATTTAAGGTTCTTTGCAATAAAACTAAACAACTGTAATCTCCAAAATGTCAATTGAAACCAGGCTTGAAAGATGTTCCAATTTCTGCTGAATCAGAAAAGGAGGTATTATAATCCTAAGAAGAAATTAATATAAAAGTCTAATCTAAAACTAGAGCTGGAAAAAGGTCACTAAAAAAAGAAAACCAAACAAACATAATTTGACCTCTTCCAATCTAACCATGCAATTGGAACCACCTGATAAATCCACTAGGTAGAGCTATCCTTCCTATTTCATTCTGAAACCATGCCTTTGCCAGTGGATATCCTCTGTATACAATGCTTTTCTCTCTCCCTGATTATTATCCAGGTATTCATCCTTTAAGACCAGCCACTTATATGCTATAACATGCTGTCTCTTATTATTAAGATCTTGTCCCATTAGCAAAGTGAAGGACATGTGGGAAGGAGTAAAAATATTTACATACTCCTTATGTTACAAAAATAGTTATTTTAAATTATATGTTTTAACACAGAAAAAAAGAAATGAGCTTTTAATCTCACAAGGAAGATCTAAAACAAAGCTCTTCTTAAAAGCATCAAAGAATAACTATCTTGATGAAGTTTTCTTTAACATTTCAGTCCTTTTTAATTTCCACCTTTTCTGATCTCATAGAGGTTTCATTATGTGAACCAAATAGTTTTAACCTTTAACCACTGAATTCTTGAATTCTTGGTGCTGTTATTTAACTGACATGTATATCCCTTGTTTTCCCAAATAGATTGTAAATTTTGGGGGCATGAACAGTCTGTCTCTGTCTCTTTGTATCCCTCCCTCTGCTATAGCTAGATGGGACAATGGATAGAGGACTGACCCTGGAGTCAGGAGGATCTCTGTTCAAATCCAGTCTCAGATACCCACTATCCAAATGACCTGGACAAGTCAGTTAATGTCTATCCATCTCATTTCCTCACATGTCAAATGGTAATAATAATAGCATTTACCTCATAAGTTGTTATAAGGATTAAAAGAGATGTTTGTAAAGCTCTCTGCCAGTATATGAATGCAAGTTATTATTATTGTTGTTGTTGAAAGAATTATTCATTCTTTGCTAAGAAAACCCCAAATGGGATCATGAAAAGTCAAACAATTAAATGAGTGAGTCAAAGAACATTGTCTGGGTATGGGGGTGTGTGTTACAGACATGCTTTAGGAGGATCAAATGGTAGAACATTATCGATGGAACTTTGTACTGAATGCAATATTCCTTGTTTAGAAAGAATAGGAAATTAGCTGTTGTTGGCCAGCACCAGGTGGTTAAAGAGTGAAGAATTAAGTGCTATTTAATTAAGTGGCATTTTGTATTGTTATTATGTTTCATAAGTGCATTATTTTACTAACACAACAAAAGCACCTGTGCAATCTGGACTGTCTCACTTTTCCCCTCACCCCTCATTTTATTTGATTGATTTTAAGGTTCATATTTTATTATGGATTTTATGTAATACAAATAAATAATTCACTTTCTAGTCTATTCAGTTTAAAGTAAAATAGAGATATGTCACAACATTATCTATATATGAAGAGGGAAATAGAAAAAGGAAAATTTCTTAGATTCTTTTGCATCACTTTTGGAGCTCTAGCATTATGCTTTTCTGTTGCTGCTGTTGTTGTTGCTAGGTTGTTTTCCAGTAATATCCAATTCTTTGTGACTCTATTTGGGATTTGGCAAAGATACTGGAGTAATTTGCTATTTCTTTCTTCAGTTCATTTTACAGTTGAGGAAACTGAGGCAACCAAGTTAGGTGGCTTGCCCAGGGTCACACAGCTATTAACATCTGAGACCACATTTGAACTCAGATCTAATTGACTCAGACCCACTACTCTATCCACTGTGCCACCTGAATGCACCAAATTTATTTATTAATGCCTCATCATAAATTGATTTAGCTTACTAGGTAAGAAGGTGAAGTAGGAGAATTGTTTATGTCCTGTGTTACTGTTCAATCTTTTCAATTGTGTGTGACTTTTCATGACTCCATTTGGGGTCTTCTTGCCAAAGATATTGCTCTTTCATTTTTGAGCTCTTTTACAGATGATGAAATTGAAGCAAATAAGGTTAAGTTACTTGCCCAGGGTCACACAGTTAGTAAGTGTCTAAGGCTGGATTTAAATTTATAAGAGATGAGTCCTCCTGATTTCAGGACTAGCACTTTATCCAGTGTGTCACTTTCATGTCCCAGTGCTTAGTAACGAATGGATGAAAACAACACAGATTTCTATAAAGATGTTCAGGCCCCACGGATTACAAAGTGTTTTTACTTGTTGATAAATTATCCTGTACAGTTGCCAAAAAGACCATTTTATGAAGAATTCACACAGGGCAAGGGCTCACAAGGTGGGGAGAAAAGGTGATGCAAGGACACTCAAGGTCTCTCTTAAAAACTTTAGAATCAATTGAATGACATGGGAGACTAGCACAAGACTGTCCAGCATAGTATGTTCTCATCAGAGAAGATGCAGTGAATTAGCTCAGAAGAAATATGAGATAGGCAAAGCTAGAGAATCCACCCCAAATGTTTATAGGGACTATTTGTGCCCAACCTGTGGCAGAGCATTTTGAGCTCACACTGATCTGATCAGCCACAGTTGGACACACTGTAACTTGACTCTAACATAGTGATGTCATTTTGGTCCTCTTCAAGAAAGAGGGCCAACAACCAACAACTACATGCCAGGTACTATGTTTGACGCTGGGCACAGAAAAATAAAAATGAAATAATCTTTGCGTTCAAAGAACTCATAATCTGGGAAGATAACATTTATGTTTTATTATATTATATATATGCATATTCTAACAAGCCACATCTAAGTTATATGTAAATGCTCACAAAATAAATATACAAGGATGTTTTGATGGCGAAGGCAGTACTAACTGACTTGATCAGAAAAGTACTTCTACAGAAGGCAGTGTTGAGTATTGAAGGAAACTACGGATTCTAACAAAGTGAGAAAGGAAGGCATTTCAAACATAAGGGATAGTCTCTACAAAGGCATAGAGATTAGAGATGGAATATCATGGGCAAATGGAATCAATAAATATCTCAAAATTCTTATTTCAGTCAATAACTGGCACTTCCCTCTCCTATGAAACCAGAAAGAATCTAATATCATTTGAAAGAATTATGTTTTAAAACTTCTTTCACACACATCCCTTGTCTAATAAATTGAACAAATGACTGAAGTATGAACAACAAAAATAAAGAGGAAAATCATTCAAGGACTCGAATAATGAGTCTTCAAATAATTCATGCTATATAGGACTGAAACAAAAATCCTACTGCTACGCTTTAATATTTCCTTAAAAACAGTAGTTACAATGCTTATTCTCTTGAGTACTATTGGTACCATATATAGAAGTGAAGACAGTCATAGATTTTAATCAATTAAAAACAAACATTTTCCTTAGTTACTAAATAGAACCAAATAAGCAGTAGCACTGGTTAGATTATGAGGGACCAAAGACCCTTTGTGACAGGACAGACAATCTAGGAGGAATGCTGGAAAGCACAAATTGGAGACATAAGCAGGTAGTGAACATCTAAGAAGGAAATAGGTAGTTGGGATAATAGATATCATACCTGAGTCATGCAGAGAGGTGCTGCAGTATATTGAAAGGAACCTTGTTCCAAGAGTATAAAGATATGAACTTAAACCCCAGTCCCATCACTTAATAAAGAGTTAAATGAATCTTATAATATAAGAACAAGAATGTATTTCATAGCCCAAACTTCTCACTTTACAAATAAGGTTGCTGAGGCTCAGACAGCAAGTTCATGCAGTTTCCCAAGTGGCAGAGTTAGGGTGTTGGGCAAGTCATGTTTAATTTCTCCATGCTTCAGTTTCCTAATCTTAAAAATAAGGATACTGATATTTGCAATACCCATTTCAATAGGATCAAACCAGATAAGAAGTATAAATCATAAAGAAGCTATGGCTAAAGCATGCCATATAAATGTAAGCTATTATTATTCATATCATGCCTCTGGTTTTCAGAGGCCCAAAGATAATATTAATAACTAACATTTACATGGTGCTTTAAAGTTCATGATTAATTTTATATATTTTGTCTCATTTGATCCTTACAACAATTCTGTAATATAATTAATGATTGTCAGCTAATGATGATAATGAGGAACTTGGTTTCTAAGGTAAGGATTGAGGAGAGGAAGAATAAAATCAGAACCCAATTACTGGAATAGAGATATGAAGTATGGGGCTAGATAATTACAATCCTACAAGCAGTTTATGGGGCAGAATGGGTTGGGAAAGTAGGAAGACTGCTTTGTTCCTAAAGTGGCTGATTTTTAGTCCTTTCACTTTTTTATTTCCCCAGCCTAGTAGTCAGATTGTTCCAAGAAAAGATGGAAGTTGAGAGGCTGCAGAAGGAAGGAAATAGATCTAAATTGGTCACCACATCTAGTGACTATTTCTGATACTTTCTCTGAATTCCTCTTGCAATTATTGTCTATACACATGAAAAGTACTGCCTTAATAGATAATTGTCTTGCTCTACTGTTTGTCTTGTCTTCCTGGCTAAAATGTGAATGCTCATAAGAGTTAGATATTCATTTTATGTCTTTTCAATAGCATCTTCCATAATGTTACATGATAATTTTTGTTGGTTGTTTAGTCGTTATTCAATTATGTCATGGTTTGCCATTTCCTTCTCCAGTTCATTTTACAGATGAAGAAACTGAGGCCAACGGAGTGAAGTAATTTACCCAGGGTCATATAACTACTAAGGGTCTTAAATCAGATTTGAACTCACAAAGATGAGTCTTCCTGACTCCAGGACCAGCATTCTATCCACTGTGCACTTAGTTGCTCTACATGATGATTACCTATTTACTTGTTTGAGAATTTTTTTAAGAGGAGGGGGAACAGGATGAAAGGTAGGTGATGTACACAGATAGTGATAAAAATCTTATTTATGACATCATCTTAACCATCATGACCAAGTAGAACCAATAATCAAATTAATTAAAATATATTTCATTAAAATACGTATTTGTGGATCACACATGTTGACATTGGAATATCCAAATTAGTACACATTTTCATCTAATTGAGAAATCTCTCCCAGAGCATGATTATTCAGCTTTTGTTTGAACACTAACTTCTATGGATAATTCACTGCTTTAAGACACAGCCCATAAGATATGCTTTCTTTTAACTTCTACCCATGTATCCAATTTCTATCAACTGAAGGAAATGTCTACTACTCTTACCAATTTTTTTTTCTATAGGTTAATCATCATCTCTTTCTTCAGTTGCTATCCATATTACATGGCTTCTTACCTCCTTACTATTAATGCCCTTCCCTGGAAGCTTTGTAATTTGTTCATAAAATATAATCCTTTAAAATACCTTCCATTTAAGTTATATATTATTTTGTTATATATGCATTATCACTCCCATTAGGACGAGAATGTGAGGTGTTTAAGAGCATGGGCTTTTTTTTTCTCTCTTTGTATTCTTAGCACAGTGCCTGGCACATAATAAATACTTAATGAAAATTTGTCTAGATTGACTGGACTGGAACATGGTACTTAAAATATGGTTTTTACTGGTGTAACTTTTAGTAAAATTGTTAATGCTCTTACTATGGAAATTCTATTTTTATGAATGCAGACTAAGACTGGCTAACTTTTATCACAGCTACATCAAACTATTGCTTCAGATTGCATTTATGTTTAACTAAAACCTTTAGATCAGGGGCAGCTAGGTGGTGCAGTGGATATAGCACCAGCCCTGAAGTCAGGAGGACCCGAGTTCAAATTTGGTCTCAGACACTTAATACTTCCTAGCTGGGAAAATCACTTATCCCCAGTTGCCTCAGGAAAACAAAACAAAACAAAAAAACCTTTAGAACTTTCTCAAATGAAGTACTATTAAGCTACCCTACATTTATGTGACTGATTTTTTTTTTTAAATTCCCAACATAGGACTTTATGCTTACCCCTGCTATTTTTCATCTTGTACATTCTGGTTTATTATTCCAACCTGTTAAGAATATTTTGTGTACTAATTCACTCATCCATATGATTAGTTAACCCCTCTTGCTTTGTGTAATTCATAAAATCTGAAAATTGTTCCTTCTGTGTCTTTACTCTGATCATTCATTTAAATAGTGAAAAATGTTTCCCTCTTTTGATAACTAGAATAACCTTATTCCACATCTATTCATCTGGAACTTCACCTGTTCCTCATGATTTCTCAAATAACAACTGACAATTATTTTGCTATTTGGTCTTGAACTTGCTTTCTTTAAACCTTTAGGAAACCCTTTTGAGTTTTCTGCGGCATTTCTGAAAGCTTTATTCTGTGTTTCAGTCTTTCTGTTATTATTCTTATAGAGGCATGTCACTCTTTTGAGTCATCCTTGTTTATGTGTATCTCCTTTGATCTTATAAATTTGTCTGTCTTAAAATAGAGCTAATCAGAGAACTCACTGTGTTTCTTGAGCAATCTCCCTTTTCTGTCTGATTCTGTCTAACAGTACTCAGAAATAGAGTACTAGAATTTTCTACAACTTTGTTGGTGTTATTCAATAATTTCAGTCCTGTCTTACTCTTTGTAACCTCATTTGGAGTTTTCTTGGCAAATATTCTGAAGTGGTTAGCCATTTCTTTATTTAGTTCATTTTATATATGAGAAAACTGAAGTAACCAGAGTTAAGTAACTTGCAGAGTCAGATAATAAGTGTCTGAGGCCACATTTGAATTCAGAAAGATGAGTTTTCCTGACTCCAGGCTTGGTATTCTATTCCCTGCAACATCTAGATGTTCTTTTCTATAATTATCCACTACCCATCCACCAAATCAAACTCATCTTCAGAATATCTGGTCATGTGATCACATGTACCTTTTCTCCAACTTTTTTCATATCTGTTTTCCTAAGGTAGAGAACACATTTTTTAATTTAACCTAGCATTCCTTTTCTGTGCTCCTTTACCTCCTTTACTTTGAGAAGGCATAGTCACTTCCTCTTGTTGCTGAAACATGATTATCTAATAGTTGTTAGAAATTAAGTTCGGCAGCTTTATGTTTCTTCTGTTTTACTATATCTCTTATGTAAGAATTAGTCCTAATGAAGTAGAATTAATTTAAGCAGTTTGCCTCATTTTTCATTAAATCATATGCATTTTTACACACCCATATTAATGGCATGCTGCGGAATTAGATTCTTTGGATTCAAATGGACTACTTTTAATAATGTAATACTTCATAAAAATAGATGGCATTTAATCTGAAGTGAAGTGGAAAATGAGAATGAATTCCTTTGTCTAAGTGAATGATGAGATGAAATTTCTGATTCCTTTTTCTTCTATGTCTAATCTACATTTCTGCTGTACTTATTGTTGGTTTGACAATATTTTTCCTTGCCTTTTCAGATGCGACTATGTGCAAGCTTGACAATTTAAAAACCAAATTGGAATTACCAGGGCTATATTGTCATCATTATTATTATTATTATTATTGCTTTTTGCTGAGGCAATTGGGGGTAAGTGACTTGCCCAGGGTCACACAGCTGTTACCTGTCTGAGACCAGATTTGAACTCAGGTCCTTCTGACTTCAGGGCTGGTGCTCTATCCACTGCGCCACCTAGCTGCCCCCTATACTGTCATTATTGTCATTCCCTGAATTTCACGTGGAAAGGATAGCACTGGATTTGGTATTTCAAATACCTGAAATTTCAGGTGAGTCCCCTATTGACATGAATCACAGCCTTTTCATGCATTAGTAGATGGTTTTTGTGAATTTCTGTGGCTGAGAAAATTCATTCCCAAGTGACCAATAATCTGATAAAGAATCTTGCTAAACTTGGATAGAAAAATATTTAGATAATAGATATATAGTTCATTATCATGACATTTGACAAATACAAAAAAAGTTATATATTTTTTTTTTAGGAAAATACAATTCATCTCTTTTTTTTCACCTCCATGCATGTCCCTAGTCTTCTCCTCAGAGCATACTGAGAAAGGCTTAGAGTGGCCACTTTTGGAAAGTTAAATGATATGAACAATTCATAATGCCAAGGCATTAACACCTGAAATCCTTGGGAAACTTATTTTTCCCAATAGTGTTTGCATAAAGATAACTTTATGCAAGTAGAGTTTGCTAAAATGTATGTGTGGAAAGGAAAAATAAATTTTGGTAAATTTGAAAAGATGATTTTTGTGGAATAAGGGTCAAGGCATAAAATTAGGGGAAAGGCAAAGGAAGACCTAAAAATCATCATTACCTATGTTTCTTATACAAGAAGTAAAAGGTTTTTTTGGGGGGAGGAGGAGAACAAAGCAATGTATGCTTATGTAACTCTCTAACCAAAGATAAGGTATTATTTGTCTTTTTGTCGATGCCAGTGCTTAGAAGTATGTAGAAATAGTAGAACTGAATGAATGAACTAAGGAGATTTGAGTACTTTTAGAGGGCAATAAATATCCCTAAGAACTGCTTTGGAGAAATAAAAAAAAATTTAAATTATGCTTCTGTTAAGCTGGGATAAAATGGGGAATAGAGATAGTGAAAGGGACTGAACCTGGGATTTTACTGGACCTGATAGAGATGATTAAATTCCCTTTACCAATTCGGGTTAGCACCTTTTCTGTGTTAGTTTTATTAGAGTCACTCATATTACTGAGAAGTGACTTGCTTAGGGTCACACAGTCAATATATGTGAGAAGTAGACCTGCAAGCCAGATTTTTCTTGGCTTTGAAGCCAGCTAACCATTATGATATGCTGACTTTCAGGAAAATAAAGACACTCTATCCCAAGAAAGGTACCAAGAGAAAATAAAATGAATATTTACCTTCTTATAGGTTTTTTCCTCATTTTGTTTTCCTGATACCGCATCTCTATTTTCAGTGGCAGACATCTAAGAGAGAATATGAAGATGTTCCTATTTAGATTTATAAAATAAAATAAATTATTGTGGTTTATGGTAGCTTACCTAAAATTTCCATTTTAATTAATATTTCTTATTATAAACGATTGGATCAGATTACATGAAAATACTAGAAAATCTAATTCCTTCCTTTTAAAACTTTTTTGGTGAGACATAATCAATGGGAAATAAAATATTTTAACTAGAATATTCTTTGAAATAAAAACATCCTAAGTATTGATTATTATTGTATAATATTTCTCCCTAGAAAAATCACTTCCTTTGTTAAAAAATATGAGTTGTAACAGCATTTCTGCTGTGATAAAAATATGCATATATATTATAAATCACTTCTGCATATATCCCTACATTAATAGATAACTTCTGTTGTGATTATATATACACATACATATATGCAAAATGTCTGTATATATATGTTTATCACAACAGAAGTAATCTGTACATCATTATATAGCCAATCTGCATGATTATGTTCTACATTCTGTAGTCATTCTGCATGAACCAAGATTCAACAACACTTTATAAGCTTTTAAAATATTAAAACATGTTTTATATTTTACACTTCTGTAACTTCTTAACTCAGTTCTGAGTCCTTCTATGTAGCCAAATAAAATGAAGCATAACTGAACTGAGTAGAGTTGAATCATATCTCCATCACTGACTGGTAATATAACCATAAGCAAATCAAATAATGTCTCTGTTCACCAGTTTTATTATCTATAAAATGGGAATAATAATAATACCTCACTTGTGTGATACACAGGTTGTTGTGTGGGCAAAGTTTTGTAAATATCAAGAGTTTTAGTAATAAAGCTCATATTTATATGAAACTTCTGAGATTTGCAAAGTTCTCTCCTCTTAACAACCTTTGAGAAATGTTGTCTGAATCTTATACTTGTTTTATTGATAAAGAAACAGATTCTGAAAAGTTAAATGACTTGCATATGATTACACAATTAGTAAATGTCAAAGGCGGGATTAGAAACCAGGTCTCTTGGCTCTAAATGCAGTGTTCTACCCATTATGCCATCTGGATTGCCATAAATATTTATTTGACTATGATCTTCCCATTCAGAATAAAGATATGCAACACTATAAACCAATATCTCTTCCTCTTTATCAAAATCACTCTTTATATCTATTCTTCCATATTGAAAAAACCAAATGTTCTTCATACGTGTTTTAATTCTTTTATTTTATTTGTATATATTCAATTTATCTAAATGAAAGCATGCATTCTATACCTTTCAAGTGCCTAGGGCAATGCTAATTACTTAGTAATTATTCATTTTTTCCAACTAATAGTTTCTTTGGCATCTTAAAAAAATGACCCTGAAGGATAGAATAGGATCTTTAATGATGAAAAAAATACCAACACTAAAATTTTACCTGGAGTAGAGCAATAGTTCAAAGATAGTTCATGGTTATAGGCGACATTTATTATCTAGAGGAAATGTGGCAGATTTAAAAACCACAAAATATTTTAGAATCAATTCAATCCAGTTGAATGTAGGCAACATATGACAACATGTTTTGAAGAGTGACTTGATTATATGTTCTCTACCAAACATGTTTAGCACAAGAGAGAGGTTGCCAGTGTTTGGGGTAGATACTCTTTAGGAAACATCTTTAGGAAACATATAGGGAAACATAGTTAAAACCTCATCAGAATATGTTAGAAATATGTCATGTACTGTGGGAGAAAGAATCCATACAAACAGAATCACACGTCAACCAAAATATTGTCTTTAGGACTTGCCAAAGTTTATCAGAAACACTGTTTCAATCAGTAATAGCTAATGAATAGTTTCTGAACTGCCAAGCTCAATGTAAAATGTTACTATATATAGTTTGTTTTAATTTTCCTAGTTTATATAGTCCTAAAACTGGTTGACTACTACAAAAAACTATGAGTTTTCATGAGAAGGCCCCTAAAGTGATATTTCAATTTGAGAGGAGATTAATGTTCCAATTAAAGAATACCACTTTTATAATTTCATTTTCAAGTCTCTGAAGCTTATTAATCTATAAAATTACAAAACAGAACTTGAATGTTATCAGCAGTGGCTAAGGCTTTCTGGAAGATTGATTTTCAATATGAATGAGGATAAATCATGAAAAGATCTAGAGGCATTTTTCATTAATTTATGCTTTACCTCTGATTCCATAGTGGGGCAGTGAAGGGAATGAAAGAGTAGATTATAATCAAATTTTTCTATTGGCAGCATGGCATAGTGCATATCATACTGATTCATGATCAAAGGACCTAGGGTTGGAATCCTGGTTCTGCCACTTAATAATATCTGTGTAACCTTGGACAAGTCAATTCACTACTCTCCATTTCAGTTTCCTTATTGGAAAAATGATGGCATTGGACTAGATTGGTGACTTGCAAAATATGATAGAAATACCTCTAGGGGTCCTTGAGGTTATTTGAGGGAGTCTAAGAGGTAAAAACTAACAAGATGCTACTGGTTTTTTAAAATGCTCCTCTTGAGAAGCTAGATGGCATACTGGATAGGTCCCTGGCTCTGGAGTCAGGAAGACCTGAGTTTTAATCTGATCTTGGACACTTAATACCAAGGGCAAGGCACTTAATCCCAATTGCCTTGCAAAACAATAATAAAATAAATTCAAAAAAATTTAAAAATAAAATGTTTCTCTCTTTTCTAATTACTTTCATGTGAGGCTGGACTTTCTTTATATACTTTAATTGAAACAATATATTGTAATAAATTGAAAACAGAAGACATAAAGAGTGTAGCTGCCTTCTCTTAAGCCAGATAGTAAAGAGATTTATAAAAACATAAAATGTCATTTCTTCCCTATTTTGAGGAGAAATATTGTTATTTTAATAACATTTTGTTTATCCTAAATTTAATGGGTATATTATTATATTTTTAAGTAAATAAATTAATTTTTTAAATTGATCAGTTTTAGTAACTAAACATAAGATAATCAAATCAAGAGATCTAACACACATAAACATAAGCTCTTTGGAGCTGTCAACAATTTTTAAGAGTGTAAAAGAGTTCTGAGATCAAAAGTTTGAATTGAGAAATTTTGGACTTCAATAGATGAGCTCTGATCCTCCTTCAGCTTTAAATCTATGATCTAATCCTCAAGCATCATGATAAGGAAAATAATTAAATGTCTCTTCTGGTATTACTTCCATAAAGGTACTGTATAATTTTAGCAGTCTTGTTAAATAAGGAACCATTCTGTAAATTTTTGCTGAAAAGGCAGTAATTGAGTTCCCAAAGGAGAGTTTTTGAAACAAATCTATTGCCCCAACTTTCAAATCACATTTAATATCTTCAATCTAGTAGGTATTTGACAGATATTTATAGAACTGAGACATTCCTATGACTTATAAGCTAATGAAAAAATTTGTTATCAATATACTGTATCTCTTAGATTTTATTTTTCTAGCCATGCCAACATTCAGGAATTTGCTAAGATTTCTTGCTTCTTTTTAAAAATTGGTTATATGAAAAGTTAGGGGCTAAGAAATAAATTAGCATTTATATTTCAGAAACTTTTCTATTAGACAAATCCCCCTTCCCCCAAAAAAGTCTTTGTATATCTTTTCACTTTATAATAGGCACCAAATGGTGCCTCTGAGATAGCAAAAGAACAGGAAAAAGGCATACATTGATTTTGTTAGATCTTTTACAGAGAATTTTAGGGAAAAGAGACGAGAACTAAATAGAGTGGAAAGACTTGGCAGTGGTACCAAATCACATATTTACCAAACTAACGACTTAATAAAGAGACTTCTAGAGTTTATAAAAAATGTCAGACAAATTTTTCCTTACCTTTGAGGAATTTATATCAAGTCATCTGGAGCTGGTAGTAGCAGGTAGCCTAATCATTAATGCAGTTATTTACTTTTCCCCCTTCCAGTTCCTGTTAAAACAAAAATCATTTGTCAACATATAATCTGACAGATGAGACTTTTAATTAGATGATTACATTTTTATAGATTCATTTTAACATTAAATAGAGCTAAAGTTTGCTCAAGTTTGGTCAATTATATCACAGTATAACAGAATGTCACTTAAATAAACTGATTATTTGTATTTCATGGAATATGATTTTGTGTTGTACCTAATAGTATTATTACCCTTTTGTAGTTGATACTGCCTTTTTACTTTTATGTCATAATTATAAGTTGGTCCAATTCAGTGTTATATAAAAATACAAAAATTTTTTTTCTGACATAAAAGAAATAAACCAGAGCTATTAGAGAAATGGATATGGAATGAGCCTGTATTTCATTGGTGCAAGGAACTCCCAGAAAAGAAAATTTTTTCTAACTTAAATCAGAATTGACCTGAGCAGAACAGAGGTGTCAGTCACCTGAATTGACCAAATCAGATTAAAATGGAATTTACAAAATAAATAAAAATACAATAGGACACAGATAATGTTCCTAGTTATTATGCATATAGCTTGTTTGCTTTGTATATATATATATATATTATCTCCCACATTCGATTATAACCTTCTTGAGGACAGGGATGGACTTTTATCTCTTTTTGTATTCCCAGCATTTAGCACAGTGTCTGGCACACAGTAGATGTTTAATAAATATTTATTGATTGTTTGATTTTCTAAGTCACATATGCAACTTTGGGGATCCTTATGTAAAATTTATTCATGTCTGCTTTTAGTTGAGTTTGATACCCTAATGTACTGACAGTTTAGTGAGTGAGCATCACACAGCCAATGTGTTTCATAGGTAGTACTATAATCCATCTTCCAGGCTCAGAGACTAGCTCCATACACTGTGCCATGCTTCTTTTTTCACTTATAATATTATTTGAAAGATATATTTTATGATTGTATATTATATCGAACAAAGTTCTGGTCAAGATTATTTCCAATAAAGATATGTAACACAAAAAAAGCAAAAGAAAAGGATGGGGTTAATAAAAGGGAGGGGAAGCTCTTGGTAGAATGTCATAAGATTTTTTTAAATTTGAGTTTGAAATTCTTTCCTTCTCTCTCTATCTCTTCACTGAGCAGGTAAGCAACTTGATATATGTAATAAATGTGCAGTCATACCAAGCATATTTCCATGTTAGTCATATTGTGAAGGAAAACACAAAAAAAGAACACTAAAGAAAGCAAAAAAAAAAAAGTATGCTTTGGTCTGCGTTCAGATTCCAGCAGTTCTTCCTCTGGAGACATAACATTTTTCATGATAAATCCATCAAAATTGTCTTACTGTACTGTAGAGAATATCTAAGTCATTCAAAGTTTATCATCACCCAATATTGCCATTACTATATGCAGCAGTAAGCAAATATTAAGCGCCTGGTTCTGCTCATTTCATTTTGTATCAGTTCATCTGAATCTTTCCTGGTTTTTCTGAGAGCATCCTGTTCATAATTTCTTATAATACAATAGTATTCCATCACAATATCTTACAGCTTTTAGTTATTCACCAATTAATGAACATCCCCTCAATTTCCAATTCTTTGCCTTCACTAAAAGAGCTGTTATATATATTTTTGTATATATTAATCTTTTTTTTCTTTTTTAATGTCTTTGGAATATAGATGTAGTAGTGGCATTATTACCATTACACCTTACAGACCCATTCAATATCACATGTATTCTGTTTTACACACAGAACAAAATTCAATTTATACACTTTAAAATGTCTTCTGCTTTTACATCACAGACATTTTAAGACATTTTATGAACTCCTCTCTTTTTTGGTCTTCTCCATCAAACTCCTTTTTTTTTTTTTATCAATGACAAACAATTAGCAAAAACCTCCAAATATAATGACCATATCTGAAAATACACACAATATCTTTCCCCACTATTCCCCCTCTTGAAGAAACATTTCATTAACTATTCTCTAAGACTATAAGCATGAATTCATACATATTTTGCCATGTCCTTATGAATTGTGTTTATTCATCATTTCTTACTGGTCAGCATTATTTTATAAAAGTTTCTTTACCAAGCTTTTATTTTTTTATTTTTAAACCATTCTCCAAGCAATGGGCCTTCACACTTTGATTCCAATTCTTGATATAACCACATGGGCTACTATAAATATTTTGGTATATAATGAACTTTTGTTTATCTTAAACCTCCCCGGACTTGTAACTCTTTAAATTTTTTTTTTTTTTTTTTTTTGCTGAGGTGATTGGTGTTAGGTGACTTGCCCAGGGTCATACAGTTGGGAAGTGTTAAGTGTCTGAGGCGAGATATGAACTCAGGTCCTCCTGACTTCAGGGCTGGTGCTCTATCCACTGCACCACCTAGCTGCCCCAACTCTTTAAATCTTAATATTTGCATAATCTTTACCCATCTGTTTCCTGTCAACTAAGTATTTCATACTTTGTGAATTTAATTTTATCATATTTGCCTGTTCATTTTAATTGTTGCACAGAATCTACAAATTGAAAATTCTTTAAAGTAGCATGAAATTTACCAGTTTTGATCTAAAGAGATAAATGTTGTTTTATAATTCTACAATTTTAATTAAGCTAAATACTTTAACAAGTCACTTTTGAAGAAATTATCCTTCTCCCCAAAACACTTGTTATCATATGACCAACTAATAAAGTAAGAAATTAACTAATCATTCATATAATAAAGTGATCATGGTTTATATCTCAATAAAGTTTTATGGTTGCAGATGAATTTTTAAAATTTATTTAGTCTCATTTTAATTCCAAAAGAATACTGCGAGCCACACATTAATAACTTTACTTTATAGGTGAAGAAACTAAGGTGTAGAGTATTTAATTAAGTCGTTTGCCCATGGTTTTACAGCTAACAAGTGACTAGAACCAGATTGTAATCCCAGATCTTCTGTCTGCAAGTGCATTATAATAAAGTATCAGAAATATATTTATTCTCTCTCATTCCCCAAAGATAACCTCAGGCTCAGGTTAAACTGCTGGGATCATCTCTTGGAAAGTATATTCAGTCGATATTATTATTAATTAATTTTCTTTCTTTCTTTTTTTTTTTTTGGCTGAGGCAATTGGGGTTAAGTGACTTGCCCAGGGTCACACAGCCAGGAAGTGTTAAGTGTCTGAGGCTAGATTTGAACTCAGGTACTCCTGACTTCAGGGCTGGTGCTCTAGCCACTGTGCCTATGACTGCCCGTATGACTATTTCTTAATGTGCCTAGTCAGATCTTAGTAATGTGTAGAGCTCTCAATTCCATTCAACTCAACTGAAGTCAACACTGTTTTACATTATTCTGTTTGAGACACTTTCCTTGGTGCTGGAAATATAATGACAAAAATGAAAAATAGCCCCTGCTCAAGAAGCTTAAATTTTATATGAGATGATGTATCAGTGCTCCAGCAACGGGTCAAAGAATGATAGAACTCATCTGATAATATGTGAAATTAAGCCAGTTGAACATTTAACAAAGAAATGAAGTTCTACATCACAATGAGAGATAATTACAATAAAAATTGGAAGGTAAAAATGATATAGAACCCTTTATAATTTTTATCATTTAAGAAGAGTGGACTTTGTGCTTTTTTTTTTTTTTTTGGTCAGAATAAAAAACAAAAAAAGACCAAATCCTTGATTTCTTTTCATACAAGTAAAACAAACCAAGTATACAATAGTCAGAATATGGTAACAATGATCAATAGCCAGTTTTTAAAATGTCTATTTTTGAGGGCATAAAAGGTTTTAAATGTATTAAATACATATTTTTATTTACTCAATAAAACCCACATTGGGTATCTATTATAATTATCTAGACACATCATATGCCATTTCTTCATAATACTTTAAACTTGAAGTCCTGCATATATTCATATTTATTTAAACTTCAGTTGCCACTGATAAAAATAATTTAAAATCAGGTCCATTTTAAGTATCTGTCTTTAAAAAAAAATCAAGTTAAACTTCTGAAACCAAATATATGGCGCCTTTCAATATGAATTCAGGGGGAATACTAATCAAAACAAATTACAAGATGCAAGGTTCATTCTTTCCTATAAAATACTTTCATCAGTTATCATAAGAGTCATTGCTTTTTTTTTTTTTTTTTTTTTTTTGCTTTTTTTGCTGAGGCAATTGAGGTTAAGTGACTTGTCCAGGTTACACAGCTAGGGAATGCTAAGTGTCTGAGATCAAATTTGAAGTGCTGGTGCTCTATCCACTGCACGAAGAGTCATTACTCTTTCAAATTGAACAAAATAGATAAGCTGGCATTATGTGCAGATCGTATCATGCATACAGTAGGCAGTATATAAATGTTTGTGAAATTGAATAGCTATAAATGGAAAGAAAAAGCTCTAAAATGTAGCAGTCATAATTCATTTTCCCAATGAAGATTTGTACTAAAAAATTTAGAAACAGCTAGGTAGCACAGTGGTTAAAGCACCAGCCCTGAAGTCAGGATGGACCTGAGTTCAAATTTGGTCTCAAATACTTAACACTTCCTAACTGCAAGCCATTTAACCCCAATTGCCTCAGGGGAAAAAATTAAGCTTTTTTAAAAGAGGATTCACTGCACACATTAGATAATGAAAAGTATTCTCTAAAAACAACTGAGGAACTTATTTATTGCTTTCAATACTCACATCTTTTCATGAAAATGTCATCATAGTACCAGTCTCTCCTGGCTCAATTTTAATTTTAAATACACAATAGCAGAAATTGTGAATAGGAAAAAAGCTCACAATCATGAAAAGAAACACATATGTAATAATTACACTACTCAGACTCCCCATTTGGCACTTGTTAAAATATTTGTGTCAACTTAAACAAAATCACTGCTTTTTAATGTCTTCCCATAAATCACTGAAAAGTTTAGTCAAATGGCTGGATATTTTGTCCACAGCCTACCAAAGACTCAAATGCTTGATTTAAAGCTTTTATCCAGATATTTATTATTGTACCGATTAAATTACATTTTTAACCTTTTCATTTTAAAAAAAATCAGCTGGATTGTTTTCTTTTGGTGCCTTTTTCTTTAAATGTACTTCATTTTTGTTTCAATAATGCCTCAGTGAAACACATTATTATAGCATTTATTATAAACCTTATGTATATGAAGACAGAGATGCCTAATTGATCAAGTAATGCACAAAATTCATGACTAAGCTCTAATGTTTGGTTCTGCCATTACTACACTCAACAGGATCTTGCTGTGTTTATTTATTTATTTATGAATATGAATCAAAAAATGCTAAAATTAACTAATTTTTTTTAGAACTGCAAGGTTTAAGAAATACTTGATGTATTTTTTTTTTTTTTTTGCTGAGGCAATTGGGGTTAAGTGACTTGCCCAGGGTCACACAGCTGTTACGTGTCTGAGACCAGATTTGAACTCAGGTCCTCCTGACTTCAGAGCTGGTGCTCTATCCACTGCGCCACCTAGCTGCCCCTACTTGATGTATTTTGTAAGAATTATTTGATTCTCACAAAAACCCTCTGAAGTATGAATAGTTTCTCCCATTTTACAGATTAAGAAATTGAAATTAAAAGTTATTAAATATCTTACCCAGACAATTCTCTCTTTTAAGTTTTATTTTTTCTTCAATTCATAAAAAAATATTTTCCTTTCCATTCTCTCCAATGGAAAAAAAAATAAAGCAAAACTCCTGCAAGAAATATGCATTGTCAAACAAAACAATTTCTTGAATTGGCCATGTCCAAAAGTATTGGCCTTGTAATGTGCCTCAAATTCATCGTTTTTGTCAATAGATGGGTAGCATGTTTCATAACATAGTTCTTTTAGAATTGAGATTTTAAAAAAGCGCAACAAGGATGGATTAAATGTCTACCATAATATATGCCAACCATGTGCTGAACACTAGGAATATAAATATAGAAAAACAATAGTATTCATCCTTAAGGAGCTTATATTTTTAATATGAGAAGAGAAAATATCACATAAAAAGGGCTGGAAAGGATATGGGGTGGGGAAAGAAGGAGCTATGGTAGAGAATTTTAGAGAATCAAGGGCAAAGTAGGGAGGGGAATTAAAGCATAAGCTTGGCGACTTGGGTTATTTCCTCAAGATGAAGGTTCAGGGAACAACTCATCCATCCACTGAAGAAAGGGTTAGATGAGTGGAGATGAAAAAAAAAAGATTGCAGGGAAAGGGGCATCAGAAAGCAACATTTGTCAACAGAAGTATCTATAAAGCCTTCCCAACATGGCAGAATTTTTGCTCCATCGATAACCCTAGAGACTCCAAGAGCAATCTCCACACTATAATTAGGTATCAGAGAATAGTTTCTTTCTAAAACAAGTCCATCTTTTTTTTTAAAGTACCAATAATCTTTTAATGATGGCTTGTTGTTTAGTTGTTTTTAGTTATATCTCACTCCTGTTAACACCATTTGGGTTTTCCTGGCAGAGATACTAGAATGGTTTGGCATCTCCTTCTCCGGATCATGTTACAGATGAGTAAATTGAGGCAAACAGGGTTAAGTGATTTAGTGTCACATACTTAGTGCATAAGGCCAGATTTGAACTCAGGAAGATGAGTATTCCTCACTCTAGACATCGCACTTTATCCATTTGTGCCACATCGCTGCCTCAGTGATGCTATATGACAGGAAACAGTGAAATACTACAGCCTCTAAAGAATTAAAATTATGACTCACCCATAGGTAATGGAGAAACATAGTGAATATATCGCAGTATATTGCCAGTGAAGAATTGTTCCCCAGAAGCCATGTACAAGATTTCAATGAGGTATGTGATGAATGTTGTTAATTCATTCTCAAATACAAGTAAGCTACAATTTTCATAACTATATTAATAGTTCACATTTGCAAAGAACTTTAGCTTGCAAAGTACCTTCCACAAATGATTTCACTTAATCCTAAAGTGGGTTAAGAAAAAAAGAGTTAATGCAATTCATCTGAGCTAAATGCTTTAACACTAAGCTCTACAGCACAATTATAGTCCTCTCTTACTCCTCTATTATTCAATCCTGCTCTCACATATCTGTGCCATTTTATCTTCTGACTCCCTGACAATACACATGGCACTTATGTACTGCTGGTGTTACCCATGTTACTAATTATCTTCCAATCATTCAATTCCTACAATAGTCTCATCATAAGAGTATTTTGGGATGTTGACTACATGACCGGTTAAAATTGGAGTGAGAACTAAAGAGAGTAAAAGACAAATTCCTGTTCTCAAGACCTGTGCTTGAGTGGGTCTTTTGGGGCAGCTAAGTGGCTTGAGGACTTAAGTTCAAATTTGGCCTGACACTGCATGTCTCTGAGCAAGTTAATTAACTCTGATTGCCTTAAAGAAATAGAGTTAAGAGAGTGAGTTTTTTGAGACTTGCTAATTATGTATAAACTCTTTAAGTGTTCAAGAGATGGTTATTCTCCAAATCTCCTAATATTTGTGAGGAAGCCAAAGAAAGATCTGAACACATCAAGGAGAACACTGACTAGGTATGCTGGAAAAGTGAACTCATTAGTGAAAGGAATAGCAAGTTGTACATAATAGTTTTACAATTTCACATGCAATCAACTTTTTTTATTGTACTATATTATAGAAATGCTCATTTTATTCTATAAATTAAAAAAAGAAAATAAGAGGAAAATCTTATTTAAGGAGATTTTATTTATTGATTTTCTTTTTCTGCTATTGTAATCAAGTAAGTGGCTTCTTTTTGTCTCCAAATTCAGTATTTCTTTCTACACAGAGATAAGAATTAAAACAAGAGTTAGTGCCAATTCTAAAATAAGGTCATGTTTTAGATCCATGTCCATCAACAAACTTATCATTTATTATGGCTATTATTATTTTTATTATCAAGGATTGTCAACATACCTACATATGAAGATTACATAAGGAGAGTACTTTTGTAGGCACTTAGTAAACACATTGATGGGGGATTTTTTTTTTTCTAAAATTTTACCAGAAAATCACTAGTATTAACTAATTCTACTCTACTTTATATTAAGTATAATAGACATGCTGTTGATATGGGGTTCCTACTGTAAAATTATACAACTTTAAAAACACAATGATTTTCTCTTCCATTAAAAACTGCATTCCAATATTTTGTAAGAATTTGGTATATTGATTCCAAGATATGTTTGTTTACTCCCTTTCTTCCTTTGAAAAAGTGACCCATACAGTCCTTTTTGTACTGGCAAGAAACTAGAAACTGAATGGATATCCTTCAATTGGTTAATCAAAAAGGTTAATAAATTATAGTATATGAATGTTATGGAATATTATTGTTCTGTAAGAACAGAGAGGCCTGGAGAGATTTACATGAACTGATGTTAAGTGAAATGAGCAGAACCAGGAGACATATGGCAACAAAAAGACTATACAGTGATCAATTCTGATGGATGTTACTCTCTACAACAATGAGATGATTCAAACTAGTTCCAATTATTCAGTGATGAAGAGAGCCATCTACACTCAGAGAGAGGACTATGGGAACTGAGTGTGGACCACAACATAGTGTTTTCACTCTTTTTATTGTTGTTTGCTTGCATTTTGTTTTCTTTCTCAGGTTTGTTTTTTTTTTTCCTTCTTCTTGACCTGATTTTTCTTGTGCAGCAAGATAACTGTATAAACATGTATACATATATTGGATTTAACGTATATATATATGTATATATATATGTATATATATGTATATATATATATATATATCTATCTTGCTGAGGCAATTGGTGTTAAGTGACTTGCCTAGGGTCACACAGCTAGGAGGTGTTAAGTGCCTGAAGTCAAATTTGAACTCAGGTTCTCCTGACTTCAGGGCTGATGCTCTATCCACTGTACCACCTAGCTACCCCTCTCTTTCTTTTTTTTTCTTTTTCTTTTTTCTTCTGTAACATATATTTTAATATGTATTGGACTACCTGGGTGGGGGGAAGGAGCGGAAAATTTGGAACAGAAGGTTTTGCAAGGATCAATGTTGAAAAATGACCCATGCATATGTTTTGTGAATAAAAAGCTTTAATAAAAATTTTTTAAAAGTGGCTTGTAGAGATTATTGATAGCAAATAAATGCCAAATAAAGAGAAAAAAGTTAATCTTTTGTCCATCTAATGCCTCTTGGCACTCCTCATTCATCTGTTGGAAGAGGCTTAATTAACTAACTTTAGGTTATATGTAGGGTTAAATTCACAATCAATAATTTTATAATCTCATTTAAAAACTAATCGTTTCTAAAGGTAAAAATCTGAATTCTGGTCTCAGGTTTAATCTTAATTCAATATGCTGATAAGTTACAGCAGAAAGCTCATAACATTTCTGATATATCAATTTATGATATTTTCTTCCCACACCCAGCTTCCCAGGAGAAAATTATTAGGATCATGCTTTAGAACAGATTTCAGAGGTTATCTAGCTCAAGAGATATTTAGAATTTCCAGAATTCAACCTTCTTTTAAAATTAAAAAACAAACAACCCAAAAATATAATATCAGTCAATAAATAATGATTAAGAACCTAATGTATTCTAGGTATTGTGCTAAACTATGGATACAAATACAAATAAAAACAAAGACTCCCTGATTTCAAAGCACAATCTAAAGAGGGAAGACAACATACAAAAGAAAGCTAAAAAGCTGGAGGTAGGAGAGAATACAGGATCATTATTAATAATCTATCAGGAAAAATATGATTTTTCAATGTTAATCCATGGAGAGAATTAGCTCCAGTTTCAAAAGAGTTGTCCAAATAAAGGACATTCTGAGCATGCCACAGATTATCTGTTTTGATTTGCTGATTAGTGCTTGGTTTGGACACATGGGGATACCAGTTGTCTTTACCACTTATTTGATGACAGAGCACAAGGTTGGAAGCTATGAACTCTGCGCTCAGTCTTACTTTGCCACTAACTAGCAGTCTGATCTTGGTTACTACCATTTGTTGGGCCTCAATTTTATCATCTGTAAAGTAGGATCACTGGATTAGAGAGAGAGAACTGGAAGGATCACACAGGATCACATATTTAGAGATGGAGGAATTTTCTGGTATCACCTAGTCCAAACTTTTCATTTTACAGATGCATTAACTGAGGCCCAGAGAAGTGAAGAGGCTTGCCCACAATCTATCAATATATCAAGTAGCATTTGTTGAGTGTACCTACTGTGTATAAGGCTGTGTGAAAGGCAGTGGGGAAACAAAGACAAAAAAGACAGATTCTGCCCTCATGGAGCTTATGGTCTACCAGAGGAAATATGAATACATATAAGTACACAGAAAAAAACAAGGTGTAAGCATGAACAGCTGGGGTACCAGAAATCCTCATGTAAGAGATGACATCTGAGCTGAAATTAGAAGGAAGTCAGAAATTCTTAGAAGAAGAAATTGATGAGAGAACATTCTAGGCATGCAAATCTCCCCCTCTACATTTTCTTTTTTTCTTGATGTGAAAATAATTATGCTCATGATCTCTCTGAAAGGGGTTTTTATAATATTAGTGAGTGAAACTGAAAACATTTTAATCCTTTATTTTTTTCATTAGTGGTTTAAAATACTGCCAGATATTAGGAAATATGATCCATAATCTGGAAGACTGAAAGTTTTAATTGATTCATATTAAAAATCAATCCCTTTTGTGGAAATAGAGATAACTTCTATGTTTTATGAAATTATTCAAATAAGCCTCAAAGTACTAATCATTTTTTACAATGGAAAATTTAATATGTCATGGGTAACTAAGGGTAAGGGTCATGTTTTGCATTTTCTTTGTGTCTCCCTCCAAGTTGGTTACAATGCTTTGCATATAATATGTTAAAAGGTGACCATTGAATGCATTCACAGATACATAATAATAGCTTTTAGAAAATTTAAATAGATCATCTTTCCTTATAGTTCCATGTTACCTATCTCCTAATCACACAAGTACTTTTATAAATGTAGGGAATTCCTTTGAGGAAACTCCTTCTTCCAGTGTAAGATCAGCAAATGTTTCTCAGAAATTTCTTATTAGACTTACATGAACTGATGCTAAGTAAAATGAGCAGAACCAGGAGATCATTATACATGGCAACAGCAAGATTATACGATGATCAATTCTGATGGAAATGGCTCTCTTCAACAGTGAGATGATTCAGCCCATTTCCAATGGTCTTGTGATGAAGAGATCCATTTGTACCCAGAGAGAGGACTGTGGGAACTGAATATGGATCACAACATAGTATTTTCACTCTTTTTGTTGTTGCTTGCTTGCATTTTGTTTTCATTTTGTTTTTGTTTTTTGACCTGATTTTTCTTGTTTAGCATGAAATTTGTAGAAACATGTATAGAATAAATTGCACATTAAACATATACTGGATTTCTTGCCATCTAGTGAAAGGGATGGGGGGAAAAGGAGGGAAAAATTTAGAACGCAAGATTTTATAAGGGTGAATATTGAAAATTATTCATGCATACATTTTGAAAATAAAGTTTTAATTAAAAAAAAGAAATTTCTCATTAGACCCTGTCATCTTCCCAAGCCTTCATTCTATATTTATTCTCTCTCTTGTGGCTAAAATCTTAGAAAAAAAATTCTTTACTTTGGCTGCCTCCATCTTCCATTTGCTCTCTTGTGCTATAAGAAATGATGAGCTTGATGGTCTTAGAAAAACATGGATAGACTTATGAAATAAAGAGGTACAAAATGCATAGGACCAAAGAGAATGTTGTACATTGTTTTAAGTAATAGCAACATTGTTTTAAGAACAACTTTGAGTATGCCAAATATATATCATATTTGTAATAATATAATATGTAATATTTATAATAGTCAAGATGACTATTACAAATACCCAAAATAACTACAAGAGAAGATACCAGAGAAATAACTGAATACACACACACATACACACATGAAATACGCACATTTATGTCTAATGGTAGCCATCTCTAAGTGGGGAGGGAAAGGGAAAAAAGTTACAAAATAACAATATATATTTACAAGGAATAGCAAGTTATATATAACAAATTTGCAGTTTCATGTACAATAATTTTTTTCTATTCTACTATGTTATGGAAATGCTTATTTTATTTTTAAAGTTCAGAATAAAATGAAAAAAATTTAATTGAAGAAGCATAGAATAGTGCATGAAAACTGACTCAAAGTTAGGTAAACCTGGGTTCAAGCCCACCACTGAAACATATGAGACTCTGGGTAAACGGGCAAGCCATTTAAACCTTTCAATGCCCCAAGTTAACTCTCTAAGGCAATACGTGCTACATCTGCATTGGAAGAGGAAGCTCCTTCACTAGGTATCTCAGTCAATATAATCACAGGTGTGATTCCTAGAAAATATATTCTCTCACTTAAGCATTATGGCAGCCCAGGGAGATAGACACTGGCATGATTATATGAGAGATAGACACTGATATAATCATGCCCATTTTACAGACCAAATAATCATAGAACTTAAGGTTGGAAGGGACCTGAAACCTCAGCTAGTTCAATTCCTTCGTTTTGTAGATTAGAAAACTGAGGTACAAGAAGATTAAATGAATTATTTGAAGTCAAACAAATAGTAAAGAATCAAAGGCAGAAATCAAACTTCCTTAATCTCCAGAGCCAGTGTTCTTTCCAAAGTTTAAAGTTTGCAAAGCACTTTACAAATATCTCACTATTTCCCTCACAACAATGCTGGGAGGTAGGTACTATTATTATCCCTGTTTTACACTTGAAGAAATTGAGGCATTTAGGTTTTGACTTGTCTAGTGTTACCCAGCTAGTGTTTGAAGCCACATTTGAATCCAGGTCTTCTTGACCCCAGGCCCAACACTCTATGCAATTTGACATCTAGCAGCCTTTGCTCACGAGGGCAAAACCAGAATCAGCAGAGAGACAGAGATTTGAAAAGCCTCCCAATAATGAGAACTATCCAGATAACAAATTAGATGCTTGGATCCTCAGGCTGAGTTAGCACTTGAGGTACACTACAGAAGTGATTCCCGATAGACACTCTGAAAGAATATCTACAAAGTGTTAACTTCCAAAGAACTCCTCCTGTTGTTCTTCTCTTCCGCCTCTGATCCTCCCCTACCAGAAGGGGAATAATTAAATACTAGCACTTTCTTTTCTTTTTTTTTTTTAATTAAAGCTTTTTATTTGTAGAACATATGTATGGGTAGTTCCCCAGCATTGATCTTTACAAAGCTTTCTATTACAAATTTTACCCCCAGTCCCCTCCCTTCCCCTAGATGACGGGAAGTCCACTACATCTTAATAATGTTGAAATACTTGACAAGTTGTGCAAGAAAAATCCTGTCTACAAGAAAAAAAAGAAAATCAGAGAAAGGAAACACAATGCAAGCAAACCTCAATAGAGAGCATGAAAATGTTATGTTGTGGTCCATATTTCATGTCCCTCTCTCTGGGTGTATATGATCTTCTTCAGTGAACAATTGGAACTGGTTTGAGACAATTCTTTGTTGCAGAGAGCCATGTCTGTCAGAATTGATCATCATGTAATATTGTTGTTGCTGTGTATAATGATGTCCTAGTTCTGCTCGTTTCACTCAGCATCAGTTCATACAAGTCTCTCCAGGCCTCTCTGAAATCATCCTGCTGGTCGTTTCTTACAGAAAATAATATTCCATAACATTCATATACCATAATTTATTCAGCCACTCTCCAATTGATGGACATCCATTCAGTTTCCAGTTTCTAGTCACTACAAAAAGGGCTGCCACAAACATTCTTGCACATGTGGGGCCCTTTCCCTCCTCTAAGATCTCTTTGGGATATAGGCACAATAGAAACACTGCTGGGTCAAAGGGTATGCACAGTTTGATCACTTTTTGAGCATAGCTCCAAATTGCTCTCCAGAATGGTTGGATTCATTCACAGTTCCACCAACAATGTATTAGTGTCCCAGTTTTCCCACATCCCCTCCAACATTCGTCGTTATCTTTTCCTGTCATTTTAGCCAAACTGACAGGTGTGTAGTGGTACTTCAGAGTTGTCTTAATTTGCATTTCTCTGATCAATAGTGATTTGGAGCAACTTTTCATATGACTAGAGATGGTTTTAATTTCATCATCTGAAAATTGTCTGTTCATATCCCTTGACCACTTATCTACTGAAGAGTGGCTTGAATTCTTATATATATGAGACAATTCTCTATATATTTTAGAAATGAGGCCTTTATCAGAACCATTAAATGTAAAGATGATTTCCCAATTTGATGCTTCCCTCCTAATCTTGTCTGCATTAGTTTTATTTGTACAGAAACTTTTTAACTTAATATAATCAAAATTATCTATCTGGTGTTCAATTAGGAGTTCCAGATCTTCTTTGGACATAAATTTATTCCATCTCCACAAGTCTGAGAGATAAACTTATACTACGTTCCGCTAATTTGCTTACAATATCACTCTTTATATCTAGATCATGAACCCATTTACATCTTATCTTGGTATGTGGTGTTAGGTATGGGTCAAGCCCTAATTTCTTCCACACTAGTTTCCAATTTTCCCAGCAGTTTTTGCCGAATAGTGAGTACTTATCCCAAAAGCTGGGGTCTTTGGGTTTATCAAACACTAAATTGTTAAAGTTATTGCCTAGATTATCCTGATAATCTATCCTATGCCACTGATTGACTGCTCTATTTCTTATCCAGTACACCAAACGGTTTTGATGACCGCTGCTTTATAATATAGTTTTAGACCTGGTACAGCAAGGCCACCTTCATCTGCCTTTTTTTCATTAATCCCCTTGAAATCCTTGACCTTTTATTTTTCCAAATGAACTTTGTAGCACTTTCTTTTCAAGAACTCTTAAAATCCTTGGTAGTAGAAATCAAGTATTTTATTAGATATAATATTTTATTATGTATTGCTTCCTGAGAACTGTGTGGGTACAGCGCAGTATGGAGCTTTGTCAAGGAGACATATCATATATATGTACTCTCACTTTTCTTCCAGGTGTAGCTTACTGGTGGTTAATTTTAATTTTCTATTTTAACTCTATGAGGACAGGCTGCAAATGTCAATAATATTTTGTAGCTATATTTTGCCCAATATTTATTCTTCGAGCATATTAGATTTTCTAAAGAAACTGATATGAAAAAGGTGATGGTGGATTTACCAAAATATTTCTTCTTTTTTTTTTTAACTTAGAAATTTATTGTTTAATCCATAAGCTTTATATAGCTTTATATTAAAAAACAAACATCAAAAAATGACAAAATAAACACAACAAAATAAAATGGTGAAAACATGAGAATATCCAAATTTGAAATCCTTCCATTTTGAAAAGCAAGAATTCTGAAACTCCAGTCTACCAAATGGAAGAATGCTAACAACACAAGAATGTTGAATGGGGCAATGATGTCATTTTACAAACAGGACTGTGTGTAACTGTAGGAACTTTTCTGGAGCATAACTGTCTTTACAAGCAGAATGGGGGATGGGACGGAGGCAACAGGACAGGAAAAAATGGAATTCCAGTGTTTCAAATCAATGAGTTACATCAGTGTAAGCCCACAGTGTTGTGGCAAACAGTGTCATGTTTTGGGGACCTTCCTAAGAGCTCTAATTTGGATTCACTTCAGCAGAGATGACAGCAATAAGAAAGTCACAACAAAATATTTCTATCAGCATTTTTAGTAAGAGCAAAGGAAGATGGTTACCAATTGGGAAATGACTAAAAAAACTGTGGAACAAGATTCTAATGAAATATTACTATGCTATAAGAAAATATAGATACTGAGAATTCAGAGAAGAGGGAATACCTATGTGAACTGATGCAAAATAAAGTAAATGAGATTAGGGAAAAAATGTAGATGATGACTACAATGATGTATGATGTAAATAGAAATAACAAATTTTGCAAAGGTCAATGTTGAAAAATTACTTATTATGTTCTGTAAAGAAAAAGCTTTAATAAAAAAAGAAATAACAAAAACAATTCCAATAAAATGAAACCGAAATCTGCAAATATAATGACCTAGAGTGGTCCTGAAGAGATGAGAAAATGCATCTCCCTTCTTCCCTGGTAGAAGTGGGAGAAAATGGATATGAATATTATGTATAGTATCTGACTTGGTTGATATGTTGGGCAGTTTTGCTGAACTGCTTTATCCTCCCTCACTTTGTTACCAAAATTATCTTTCTCTGGGTTGGGAGATGATAGATGTATTGGAAATTAATATGATATAAGACATGATTTTCCTTCCTTGGAATTAATTTGAGATGATGATAGAATCACCTGGTGCTTCTTCTAGCTATAAATATTCCCTTTCCCCTAATTTAAATACTACAACTACTTGACTACTTTGTGATGTGGACTTATTCTTTTTCCCTGGTAGGAAGAAGCCAAACTAGTTAGTATCAGATATAATCAATTCTCATAATATCCTATTTGTACAGAGTGATTGTGAGGAAGGAACTCTTTATCAAACTCCATTATCTATCCTCCAACCTGTGTGCATCTTTAAACAATCTTTGAGATATTGATTAGAATATCTTTAAATAAGTATGGGACCTGGTTTGGCAGGTATTCCATCTGGCTCTTCTTTGATCCTTCCTCCCCTCTGAGTGACCTGGCACTTCCCTTCCTCCTTCATCTCTTCCTCTGAGTTTCCCAGAGAAATCCCCCAGGCTGTATTTCTCCTATAAAAGTTCTGCTCATGATGAAGATATTTGCTAAATCATTTTCAGTACTAATTCTACTCTACAATTACTCTCTCTCCCCCTCCTCATGGTGCCTTTGCTTTAATGGTATCTTTCTCCTTGTAGCTAACTCTGGTTAGTCTGCTAAACTTTACAATCTAACCTGCTAGTCAATGCCTTGCTTAGATTCTTTGCCTCAATTGCTACCTAGTCTTAATCACTAAATGGGATGACTCTGGAGGGTAAATTGAGGCAGGTGAACTTGCACAGCCCTCTCACTTAAATTCAATTCACTTGCATGTCATGGCATCACCTTCCTGATATAATGGTCCTCCTCCAGAAACAAAGGACAAAACAACAACCCACCTCATGGAGTATTTCCTTTCTCCCAGTTAACTGTAAATTCCTCTGGGGAATTTGTCTTTTCCTTGTTAACTATGGGCTCTCACAACTCTGTTTTATATTTGCTACTCTTGGTGCCTATTTTACCTCTTATTTTGTCTATAACCTCATCCCCTAAAAAAAGAATGGCCACTGTGAATTTGTCACATGTTTATTTTGAACTAGGAATTGTTACCCAGACTTTATCACTTTATATATATTTCTATTCATTTCATAATTATACTGTGTGCATTTTTTTCTGTTTGTTGTTCCTCCTATTAGAATAGGGAGATCCTTATAGAAAGAGATAAGTTTTATTCTTTGTACGTATATCCTATCACTTAGCATAGTATCTGGCACATAGTAGGTATTTATATAAATGCTTCTTGAGTAATTAGAAAACAGCATCTACTAAAAATCAATGGAGTTTTTTTTGGGGGAAGATCAAGATTAAAAAAAAAAAGATCTTGAGTCAGAGGGAGTAACTGGGCTCCCTTTCTAATGCCATGAGTCAACTTTTTTTTCCAATTCTAAATTCTAGCAGGTTCCCTATGTTATAACAGCGTTGCACATGGTGGGAAGGAAGCCTAAGACAGAAGGTCAAAGTAATAAGAACATGTCAAAAGGCCACTGAAGGACCAAACCTATAAAATAAAGCTTTAAGTAAAGGATATTGTTAAATTATTAAAGGTAAATATAATGGACAGGCTTGATTTACAAAGCAGTACTAGTCAGGGAAGTAGCCAAATTACTTTGATACAAAGCTTTTTAAATTTTTTCTATTTGTAACCCCTTTCTGCCCTAGAAATTTTTGTGACCCCAGATACATAGGAATATAAAATAGGTATACAAATCCAACATTTACTAATAATAAATCATACTTTCAGGACTCCTACATTCATTTTATGGGGATCCTTTACAAGATCGCAAATCACAGTCTAAGAAGTTGGGTTTAGTACACACATGCTCATCAAGATCAAGTCCAATATAAACACATTATATATATATATATATGTATATATACATATATACATATATGTGTACCCATAAATATAATGACACATTTAAGTACTTTGTAGCATAAAAATGAAGTTGTTAAGAAATTATTCATGAACCAGCTGTGTATTCCAAGGCTGTGTTACACTTAACTCTGATAGTTTATTTTTCATCTTGCTTTCATTTTTTTTTCTCTTGGATGACATTTACTTAATAGGAATCATAACTCCAAATAAACATTTCATGCTTGATTATAAAGTAAACTAAATATGAACAAAGGCAACATTTTATTTGTACAAGAGAAACTGAATTAAAACCTCCATTTCAGAATTGAATTTCTAGCTAGCTGCAAGACAATTCTACTGGTATGCGTCACTGGTGCCTCAACTGGTCAACATGTCCTAAACCACAATCATCAACATTTTCTTAAACATGTTTCGCCTTCTGACTTACTATTTCTGAAATCACCCTTCATTCACTTGATCTAAACCTTGGGATTATCCTGGACTTTTTTCACCTCTTATATTCCTAATAAATGAACAGATCTTGACAATTTTGTGATAAAGGCTTCATTTTTTAACCACCACAGAACACTGAGTGAAATTTGTAAAAAATAAGAGCCATTCCTCAATTGATAAATGGTTAAAGGATATGAACCCAAATTTTTCAGATTAAAAAAAATTAAAGCTATCTACAGTCACATAAAAAAATGCTATAAGGAGCAGCTAGGTGGTACAGTGGATAGAGCATCCAAACTGGAGTCAGGAGGACCTGAGTTCAAATTCAGCCTCAGGCACTTGACACTGATTCTAGGACCCTGGACAAGTCACTTAACCTGAATTGCCTCACCAAATTAAAGAAATGCAAATTAAAACAGTTCCTACTGTACCACCCCACACTCATCAGATTGGCTAAAATGATAAAAAAGGAAAATGATGAATACTGGAGGGGAGGTGGAAATAATTGGGTGCACTGTTGGTGGAGCTGTGGACTGTTCCATTTTACACCTTCCTGCCAGTCTTCATTTCCTTTACCACTCTTCTTAAGCTAGCCTCTTAACAGGTCCTCTTCACTTCTTCTCCCTTACTTCTAATGAATCCTTCATAGTGCTATAAGAATCAGAAGAAAAATGATTTAGAGCTACAAAGGTCCCAAAGGATCCTCTAATTTAATTCCCCCATTTTACGAATGAGAAAACTGAGATTTAGAAAAGTAACTTGCCCAAGGTTACACATACAGGTCATAAGGAGCAGAGCTCAGGTTTTTTTTTTTTTTTTGTTTTGTTTTGTTTTGTTTGTTTTGTTTTGGCAAAGCAATGGAGGTTAAGTGACTTGCCCAGGATCACACAGCTAGTAAGTGCTAAGTGTTTGAGATCAGATTTGAACTCAAGTCCTCCTAAATCCAGGATTGGTGTTCAATCCCCTGTGGAATCTAACTGCCCCACAGAGTTGAGATTTGAGGCCAGGCCCTTTTTCCATTGAACCAGAACACCCCATGTCACTCTCCTCATAAGTCTTCAGTAGCATATTACTGCATTAAGTAAAGTTCAAACTCCATGCTTAGTATTCAAGTTTTTATACAATCTGATATTACTCTGTCTTTTCAGTCTTATCTCATTTTATTCTCTTCCATGAACTATGTTCTAGTCAAACAAGAACTATTTATTATCTGCCTTCCAAACACACCCTGAATTTTTCTATCCCCATGCTTTTGCAAACATTGTTGCTATGCTTACAGAATCTTCTTTCCTTTCTTTGCCCACTTGAATAGCACACACTCCATGAGTCTTTTCCTAGTGTGTCCATTGGCAACTTTTGCTCTCATACCTAAGACAACACTTTGTTTTACAATTCTTTCATAAGATTGTCATGTAACATTAAATGCTACATTTATCTCGGTGAGTCACTCTCCTATTAAGACTGTCAAATCAATGAAGCTAATGTCTTAACGAAATCAGTACCTTTCTCAAGACCTAGTTTTGGGCACATGTAAAGCAGTAACATATGTTTGCTAAAACAAGTTCATTTGGTACAAGATGAAAAACATAATTTTGGAGATGACCAACATGGGGATTTCTTTTGCTTGATGATGAACATTTGTAACAAGTGAATTGATTTTTCCCCCACTGGTGAGAGGGAGAAATACTGATTTTCAATTAATTGACAAAAATAATCTTTTTCTAAGAATAATAAATAAATTGAGCTGGTTAAAGTACAAATGATGAAGTAATCTACTCCTTTCTTCATAGATAAGTGATGGATGCAAAACAAGACATATTTTTAGACATGACCAATATAGGAATTTTTTTTAATATGCAGTTTTGTTAGAAGAATTTTGGTTTGTGCTTTTTTCCCCCCATAGGGGATGGAACAGTGATGTTATGGGGGATAAAGCAGAGGGAAGGGTTAGGGATAGAATTTCTTTTCCCCTTCCCTCTAAAACAGAACAGAACAGCAAGAAGGCCAGAAGAAGTCACAGACAGGCAAGGCAGCTTTGAGAGTTGCATATTAATTTTTTTGTTTGTTTATTTTTACAGGAAGAACAAGCTCAGTGTACTGAAAATTTGTAGCTTCATGTACAATCTTCTATACTGTAATGCATATTAAAATGCTCATTTTTTGGTATTTGTTGAGTTCAAAATATTTTTAAAATTAAAAATATTACTTTTGATTATACAGATTCAGCATAGGTTAAAAAAATTCAAACAGCTAAGGTCCTCAGGGGATTTCATATAATCTGTAAGCTCTTTGATAACAGAAACTCTGGCTATTTTGAGAGAAAAGTGTCCATCAAAACAATCCCTGAAAATGAGGGACCCTCACTGTCTTTGGAATCAGCAGATCAAAGTCCAAATCTGGTTTTATTACTTTTACACATGTAATGTCTTATAAATCAGTTAATCTCCCTGGGCCTCACTCAGTGTGTATAATTAGGGATTTGAACTCTATGACAGCTACAATTTCTTTCAGGATTAGATCGATGACCTGATAAATGTTTGTTGAATTGAACAAGAAACCAGAGTTTTAATGAACAAATAATAATAATTGAGAAGCAAATGCTTTATTCTTCTTGTATTCCCCTAAAGAGCTGAGCACAATACCTTCATATAGAAGATGCTCAATTAACATTTCTTAAATGAATATGTAAGTAAGTAGCATGTTCTTTATAAATTTTTAAGTTTTTTGCAAGAAGGGAAAGTTTTAAGCATTAAGGAGTATGAAAATTTTTCTCCCCTTAGTTCTTGTCCCCTTCTTTCAATCATATCTGTAGTATTAATTTTCCTGTCAATGATCAGATTTCCTTTCTTAAAAACAAGTAAACTTCAAAGCAATACCAGTTCTTATTATAAAATAAAATTTTTAATTCATGTTTTCCAAATTAATTTTTATTTGGGGGATACAAAGCTTTAAAATATATGTAAAGAGAAAAATAGCTCTTTTTTATAGAATTGAATTATAAGGAAAGAAATTACTTTAGAAATACTCCCAAATGCAATAAAAATACTGCATGGATTCATAGGACTGTAGATTTATAGCTGGAAGGAGCATCAGACCATCTAGTCCAAGTACCTTATTTTATTAATGGGGAAACTGAGGCCCAGAGAAAGCAGGCAATTTGCTCAAGGTAATATTTAAAAGGAATGGGCAGAGAAAGGGTTTGAACTCAGGTTCTCTGATATAAAATTAAACGTTCCTTTCATTCTACCATAAAGATTTACTTTGGGGCAGCTAGGTGGCACAGTGGATAAAGCACCAGCCTTGAAGTCAGGAGGACCTTAACATGTCCTAGCTGTGTGATCCTGGGCAAGTAATTTAACCCCAATTGCCTCAGGAAAAAAAAAGATTTACTTTGGAAATTTTCAAAGTTACAAATATTCATAAATTGATCAACTAAAAAATGCATTACAATCTGTGTATTTAATAACAGGTTTACATGTACCCAATATCCTACATTGTTCAAAAACATGGGGTATACAAAGTTCAAACTGTTTTCATAATAATTCTAAGATATTAAAATTTTTTAATATGGTAAAGATTGATATAGCCCACATAAACAAAAACTCTTTGTGGGATGGGTGGGCAGTCATTTTTAAGAGAATAAAGGATTTCTGACATCAAAAAGCTGGAGAACTTCTGGCCTAGGAAGAGGCCAGTATTAGAGTGATTGTTTAGTGAGTAAACAGCAATTCATATGTAACTAAGAACTCAGAAGAAGGGACAGAACACAGTAAAGTTGAAATGAATCCCAAAGAGGGGAGGCTTTAGCTATGGGCTATAGCTTAAAGGATTTTGAGGAATTAAAAACAGTATGGGGAATGGGCAATATAGGAGGGAGGAAAACATCAACAGAGGCACAAAATTATTAATTTAATATTTTCTAAATAAAGCAATAGAAATGGTAGTGAAATAGTAGAAAGAGAGCCTGTTTGAAAGCCTGAAAACTTGAATATAAGTCTCACCTCTTAACATATACCTCTGCAAGCTTGCACAAATCATTTAACTTTCTTAGGATGAACTCTCTAACACCAGAGGTGTCACACGCAAATCAAAACAGGGCCCTTAAACAGTATATAAGTATTTTTTATTGATTTAGAAAACCACATGTTAACATTATCTATGTTCTATTGTATTTTTGTTAAATATTTCTCAATTACATTTAAATTAGACTTCACTAAGGAGTGTGATAAGCCCATGAGAAAATCATAGATCCTGTCCCTATCGTAAATAAAGAAATATGTTGAAATGTCCCTCACATGCCACCAGGAAATATGAATGCAAGCTTTAGAAAATTCTACACATCTTTATGTACTCCCTTTGCTTATCATAGATCCCAAAAGATTTGGCATTTATTGCAATAGACTGCATAAGAGAACCTATCCTTTAACAATAGAACTAAAATGAAATATGAACTACTTTCAACAGTCTATACAAACATTCAAGGATGAATTGAAAATCTTTGGGTCAGGAAACTGGGTCACACTTATAGAAATAACTGTGTCATAGATACGGAACTAAAATTCAATTTATAAGAAGAAAAAGGTTATCAAGGGAGGTGTGATAAGGGAACTTGCAATTTCAGAGAAGTAAATTAATGAGGCTTTAGCTTAGGGTTCACTCACGTTAGGAGTGAACCATCTCTTATTTATAGCTTCCCCCATACCCAAATCATAATGCCAAAGGGAAAAAAAAGAAAGAATAAAACCAACCAAAGTTGAACCTAAATTTGTTTTGTTTTTAACTGTGATCCTCTGGCAGTGTTGATGCTTAAATTGTGAACTTATAATTGCTGAATAGAAATCTTCCAAAAAAAATATTTGCCCTTACTAAATATCTAAAATAACTCAATGATTCGGCAACCTAGAAGTTCTAGTATCTTTGGAAAACTTCAAGGAATCCAACATGCTATGTCTATGCTTATCCCATTAGCACTAAGAATCTTGGCTCCATCCCTTTGTAAAATGTCTGAAAAATGTGGAATTCTAATTCTGACATGAAATTTCAGTATGAATTCTTTAAACAAAAAAAAATTTAAGAATTTTCATTCATAAATAAAAAAGTAGACAGTCACAATGATTCTGCCACTTTTCAGAGACTTGACATATGAGAGTATCAAAGGAATAAGCCTCAATTCAAATTCAAATAAATAAATACACATCCTAATTTCAGTATCCAAATAAAGACTAAACAAAGGCTTCATATATTACCAGGGCTGAAAAATGCAGTCAAAGTAATTCTTTGCTAAACACACAGCTAAAAGAATTACTGCTATTAATCTAGCAAAAAGTGGAGAAATTATCAGGATAATTTGTGGTTATTCATAATTTCTAGTTAGTTTCATCATAAATATGGCATGATACCCTGAAAGATATCCCCAGATCATCCTACTTTCATTTAAGTTCCTCTACAAGGTTGCTCTTAGAAACCCAAATAGTTTCTAATTTTCCTAAGAAAATTCTGTTGATCCCTAAAAACAGCTTGAAATTTATCTGATCCAAGTTTCACCATCACCAAGAGTCACTCCAAAAAGTACAGCAGTTTCAGTCCCCCTCTTGATATTTCAATACTTAACAACCCTACTTATGCCTTAAATAGCATTCCTGAATGATAGGAATTATCTCAAACCTCCCCTTCACTTTGCTGGGACATGAAGGGTCTTTCCATAGTGTCTTCTTTCACTTCATACTTTGCTAGCAAACTCCTTAGAGTTGAATTTGGTTGGGCAACTTCTCTAGCCAGTTTTGCATAGCACCAGAGCTGAAATGTCTAGAACTGATCCAGGAGGAATAGGCCTTCATAGGTGAAGTAAGAGAGGCAAAAACATCTCTATTCCTATTATTCCACAATTATATTTTTGGGTTTTTATGATTTTTTATTGAATAGTTTCTACTGTAATTACAGAAGCATATAAGATAACCATCTCCTCTAAGGCATAATCATCTGTCTTCATTCTGGAAGCTGATGAACGAGAAATAAAAGTTAGTCACAAAGAAAGCACTGGTATAGGACGATCAAAACCTTTTTGTCATGACAGCCCTTGGAACTCAGAAAGCTAATCCCAATCAATAGGGCATAATATACCTGCTTCCATCACAATAACAGTATAATTTTTAATTCTTCCAGTATTTCCTATGAATTCCAATTTACTTTATGTGAATCGTGACAAAAAAGAGATGGACTGGAAAAAGGATGAAAATTAATGTGGCTCTCTCCAATCGATAAATGGTCAAAGGATATGAACAGTTTTTAGATGAAGAAATTAAAACTATTTCTAGTCACATGAAAAGGTGCTCCAAATCACTATTAATCAGAGAAAGGCAAATTAAGACAACTCTAAGATACCACTACACACCTGTCAGATTGGCTAAGATGACAAGAAAAGATAATGACGAATGTTGGAGGGGAAGTGGGAAAACTGGGACACTGATACATTGTTGGTGGAATTGTGAATGGATCCAACCATTCTGGAGAGCAATTTGGAACTATGCTCAAAAAGTTATCAAACTGTGCATACCCTTTGACCCAGTAGTGTTTCTATTGGGCTTATATCCCAAAGAGATCTTAGAGGAGGGAAAGGGCCCCACATGTGCAAGAATGTTTGTGGCACCCCTTTTTGTAGTGGCTAGAAACTGGAAACTGAATGGATGCCCATCAATTGGAGAGTGGCTGAATAAATTATGGTATATGAATGTTATGGAATATTATTGTTCTGTAAGAAACGACCGCAGAATGATTTCAGAGATGCCTGGAGAGACTTGCATGAACTGATGCTGAGTGAAATGAGCAGAACCAGGAGATCATTATACACGGCAACAACAAGATATATGATGATCAATTCTGATGGACCTGGCTCTCTTCAACAATGAGATGTTTCAAACCAGTTTCAATTGTTCAGTGATGAAGAAAGCCCTCTCACTCAGAGGGCTCACTCAGAGAGAGGGATATGAAATGTGGACCACAACATAACATTTGCACGCTGTCTGTTGATGTTTCCTTGCATTTTATTTTCCTTCTCAGATTTTTTCTTGTAGATCCAATTTTTCCTGTACAGCAAGATAACTGTATAAATATGTATACATATATTCGATTTGTCACATGTTTTAACATAATTAACATGTAATAGAGTACCTGCCATCTAGGAGAGGAGGTGGAGAGGAGAGAAAAATTTGGTACAGAAAGCTTTGCAAGGGTCAATGTTGAAAAATTACCCATGCATATGTTTTGCAAATAAAAAGCTTTAACAAAAAAAAAAA